>JBCFYV010001994.1:0-84707 GCA_039000515.1 Timema cristinae | reverse complement strand
TTAGCCTACAGTCCATGGTTTTATACACGAGTTGAACCAATGGACTAGGGGAATGGTCAGAGGGGCCTCAGCATAACTAGCTCAGTGCAGTTGGTCGTCATGTCTTGTTGATTGCAGAGTTGAATGGAGGTCTGAGCGCATCAGCATTACTCTTCCTAAAGTGGTTCTTTCACAGGGCATGGTATGTAACAAAATTATATCAAGTATTATTTAATGCAAAATTATTTTCTCAAACTGGCATAAATGTACGCCCGTACTGCTACACTAGACCAAAACTCTTTGACTCACTAAACTGCTGCCACACCTTATATAACCCATGCTTACTCATCATGAAACACCAAATGGACAACTCGACGCAGTGATATTAATGTTCCGAGAGAAGCCACTAGTGGATCCGGCGAACAGCTCTAAGAAAGTTTGAGGCCAAGTACATCACCGAGAATGTTATTTTTGTTCCAACAACTAGAAGCCCAGTTACATCATATCCAGGTGGTAAGTGCAACATGGGTTCATCAGGTGTGACTCCCCTTTAATTCTCATGCCCTGATTTTGTTACCACCCCTCTCAGGGACTAGCCATTTATAATAAACTTAGAGTAGCAATAAGATCGACTCTTGGTGGACTTTTGACTAACTGATGGGGGTCTGTGAGCTTGGGTTTTTTCATTCGAGCCAAACTCGAGTCGAGTATTTCTAAAAGCTCCCTAGTTTGAGTCGAGTTTTGTATATTCATAATTTTAAAACGTTATAAAGTATATTAAAACACATGTTCTTAAAAGATGAATGACACTCATTTCTATAAATAGTCAATAATTTCGAAAAAAAAAAGTTACACAATGGAAATATTGCAAATAGACGGACAGTTTTACTATAAATATAAATTGTGCTTGCTATAAGCACATCATCTCTAGTTGTGTGAACAAGTGAAGGTTATCCACACTAACATCTCTAGTTGTGTGAACGAGTGAAGGTTATCCACACTAACATCTCTAGTTGTGTGAACAAGTGAAGGTTATCCACACTCTCAGCCACGACAACTCGGACAAAGGAAAAAATCAGGATGGCTTATTGTAAATCTTTTACTTCTTAAGCCAAAATTCTGTGTCTATATAAACAAATTTATTATATCATGAGAAAAATGTTCTACATTTTGTCCTACCATTTCCAAATCTATGAATAAGTGTTGAGTTCGCTTTGAAAAATCCCTGGATTCATTCAAATTGTCTGACAACTGTTTTAAACTCGCTGTTGTAAGTTTGATCATTTATTTATATCCCATAAAAAAGTCTCTGAGGATTAAAGTCTGGGGGCAATAAGACTGAATGCAATGGAGAGGTCGAGGAGGTCCAGTCGCAAGGTCCCCTAACCTTAATCCTCTGGATTGGGAATATATGGGAATACTTAGAGGGGTAAGTGTATGGCCTATCCATCTCTAATAAATGACCAGACTTTCAACAGTGAGTTGAAACGGTTTGTCTGATGTTTCTAAAAGCATGCAGTCTTATTCAGAGATGTGAAATTTGTGTGGAAATGGAAGGACAACATGTAGAACACCTTTTGTTTTGGTAAGGTAATAAATTTGTGCCATGTAAACACAAGTATAATTAAATTTTTATTACCAAAATGCGAGATTTCCGGTATCTTTGTGTGAGTTTGTTTGTAGACCTATGTTTATTAACTTGCTTACTTTATTTAAACCCGTTTTTTAACGCCTCGTGTATGACAGTCTCCTTCAAAGTACTGTTCATTAGATGTGATGCACTTGTCGAATCTTTTTTCCCACTGTTTGAAGCACCTCTGGAACTATTCAACTTTGATATCGTCCAGTGCCCTCTGCGAAGCTGTTTTTACAGCCTTCACATCATCAAAACGCTTACCTTTTATATATTTTTTTATTCTCGGGAACAGAAAAAGTTGCACAGGGCTAGGTCTGGCGGGGAACAATAGCCCACCTCAAATAGCGGTTCACAGACAATGCCGTGTGTGCGGGGGTGTTGTCATGGTGAAGGAACCAGTCACGTGATCAGCAGAGTTCCGAGTGTTGTCATGGTGAAGGAACCAGTCACCTGATCACCAGAGTTCCGGGTGTTGTTATGGTGAAGGAACCAGTCACCTGATCAGCAGAGTTCCGGGTGTTGTCATGGTGATGGAACCAGTCACCTGATCACCAGAGTTCCGGGTGTTGTTATGGTGAAGGAACCAGTCACCTGATCACCAGAGTTCCGGCCATTGTCATGGTGAAGGAACCAGTCACCTGATACCCAGAGTTCTGGGTGTTGTCATGGTGAAGGAACCAGTCACCTGATCACCAGAGTTCTGGGTGTTGTCATGGTGAAGGAACCAGTCACCTGAACACCAGAGTTCTGGGTGTTGTCATGGTGAAGGAACCAGTCACCTGATCACCAGAGTTCCGGCCGTTGTCATGGTGAAGGAACCAGTCACCTGATACCCAGAGTTCTGGGTGTTGTCATGGTGAAGGAACCAGTCACCTGATCACCAGAGTTCCGGGTGTTGTCATGGTGAAGGAACCAGTCACCTGATCACCAGAGTTCCGGGTGTTGTCATGGTGAAGGAACCAGTCACCTGATCACCAGAGTTCCGGGTGTTGTCATGGTGAAGGAACCAGTCACCTGATCACCAGAGTTCTGGGCGTTGTCATGGTGAAGGAACCAGTCACCTGATCACCAGAGTTCTGGGCGTTGTCATGGTGAAGGAACCAGTCACCCTATCAGCAGAGTTCCGAGTGTTGTCATGGTGAAGGAACCAGTCACCTGATCACCAGAGTTCTGGGCGTTGTCATGGTGAAGGAACCAGTCACCTGATAACCAGAGTTCTGGGTGTTGTCATGGTGAAGGAACCAGTCACCTGATCACCAGAGTTCTGGGTGTTGTCATGGTGAAGGAACCAGTCACGTGATCAGCAGAGTTCCGAGTGTTGTCATGGTGAAGGAACCAGTCACCTGATACCCAGAGTTCTGGGTGTTGTCATGGTGAAGGAACCAGTCACCTGATCACCAGAGTTCTGGGCGTTGTCATGGTGAAGGAACCAGTCACCTGATCCCCAGAGTTCCGGGTGTTGTCATGGTGAAGGAACCAGTCACCTGATCACCAGAGTTCCGGGTGTTGTCATGGTGAAGGAACCAGTCACCTGATCACCAGAGTTCCGGGTGTTGTCATGGTGAAGGAACCAGTCACCTGATCACCAGAGTTCCGAGTGTTGTCATGGTGAAGGAACCAGTCACCTGATCACCAGAGTTCCGGGTGTTGTCATGGTCAAGGAACCAGTCACCTGATCACCAGAGTTCCGGGTGTTGTCATGGTGAAGGAACCAGTCACCTGATCACCAGAGTTCCGAGTGTTGTCATGGTGAAGGAACCAGTCACCTGATCACCAGAGTTCCGAGTGTTCTCATGGTGAAGGAACCAGTCACCTGATCACCAGAGTTCCGGGTGTTGTCATGGTGAAGGAACCAGTCACCTGATCCCCAGATTTCCGGGTGTTGTCATGGTGAAGGAACCAGTCACCTGATCCCCAGAGTTCCGAGTGTTGTCATGGTGAAGGAACCAGTCACCTGATCACCAGAGTTCCGAGTGTTGTCATGGTGAAGGAACCAGTCACCTGATCGTCAGAGTTCCGGGCGTTTTCTTTGCATATCTTCCCTCAAATGTCTTAAAACTTCCAAATAAAGTACTGCTTAACAGTGTTTCAAAGGTGAACAAATTCCTCGAACATTGAAAAAAACAATGATCATTGTCTAACATTCAACCAAGTGAGGTTGTCTTGGTTTTTTTGGTCGAGGTGAGTTGGGTGTCTTCCACTTGCTTGGTTTCGGGGTCATATCCATAACACCAACTGTTTGTGCATTGTTTATTGTTAGATCAGTACCATTAGTCTCTACTTCATGTTTCTGTCCTCTATGCTATCTCTTTGGATAGTGCTTCCTTTATCTAGGTTCTCTATGCCTCGAATTTAGTTAGTTTTTTTTGTCTCGTGATCTGATTGCCTTTGTTGTGGTTTTGACGGGTTTTTGGTCTTTTCTTATATTTTATTGACTCCTTCTACCTTCATTAACCTTTCCTCACTCTTCGAGGCAACAAGAACATACCTGGACCCCTCTAGGTCTATTGTTTTCCCGCCAAGTGTCGCTGGCGCGGTTTTTCGTTCTGCCAATTTTAGTGAGTCGTGTGCTGAGACTTGATCGACCCATAAGTGATGGTTATAGGTTCCGTGAACTTTCACCTGAGAGCGGTCCAATCTCAATTATTCCTGTGCGTGTATTAATAAAATTGACTGCTCCAAGACAACACCAATCAGACAACATAAAGTGAAGGTGAGATGCCTCTAGCCATTCCCACTCCACCATACAGTCCATTTGTCAGTGTTCGTAACACTGGTCCTCCAGAGGTTTTTTAGTTTTCAGTTCTTGTGATTTACGCTACACCAACTCTCATCACCTGCAATGACCTTGCTCAAAAAGTTTGGGTCACTTTCAATCTGATTTTTCAAGCCCTGGCTCAAATTCAGATGAATGTTTTTTTGATCCTGAATGAGCAGGTGAGGAACAAACTTAGCGGCACTACGCCTCGTTTGCATATCCTTAGTCAAAATCCGCTGGCACGAGCTCCAACTCACTCCTATCTGTTCTGAAATTTCATCGATAATGAACAACGATCCTCGTTGATTTTTTTCAATGTTTTCGTTGTTTCGAGATGATAAAGGGCACCCAGAACTAGCATGATCTTCAACACTCATCTCGCCAAGTTTAAAGCGCCCAAACCACTCGAAAACTTGTGTGCGGCTCATACATCCTTCTTGAAAACAAGCATTTAGTAAGCTTCTGTTGCCTATTTTTCAAACACTCTCTTTGTTCCTTTAAATCTGCCATAACAATTTTACAGGCAGCAAAACAGTACTACAATCAAACATAACCTTCGATGCAGATGGCAACTGATTTGGGAAGGTCTCTAGTAGACCCACCTAGCGGTAAAACTCTCTACTACACCTAGGAACGGCCACGCGCTTTCAATCCAGTTTCATTTGGGTCCCCCCTCGTATATATAAAAATAACACAGGTACAATAAATAAATAAAGCTCGTAGTTGAAATGCTAAATGGACAAGGCAAATGTTAAGTGAAAATCAAAGTATGAGTAAAGTATATTTAATATTAGTTTCAAATGTATTAAACATAATTGGCGCCTTGATTTATTTTTTATATATAATTAAATTTACACAAAGTATTTTGTAAGATATTTTAAATTTAATATGCTGGGTAAGTAATTTCAAATAAAGTATACATATTGAAATGGTAGCGGATTCCCTAAAATAAAGAGTTAAGTCTATCTTAACAAAGTTGTTCCACATTGCATGTCCCCAACTTAAGCCATGTTATAAAACTATAATAATGCTTTACAAAATTTTGATTTCTATGATTGCTGGAAATATAGTGTCCGATTGCAATTTATAAAACATGATGTAAAAATAAATAGGTAAATCACATAGTGTATATTTATACATATTTACAAGTGCTCAGTTTGCATAACTAATTCTCAGGTACATGATATTCAAAAAATAGTAATATGAAAATTGCTACATTAAAAAATGAATAGAGCGAAAAGGTTTGACGGTCCATTAATTATCAAGTCTATTAACATGTTAAGAGTCTGTTGTGCCAAAACACTTTTCAATTCATTTGATTGAATGCTAATGGTTAAGAGGCAAAAGAAAACATACATTTTGTGATAAAAAGTTTAGATTGTAAAGTATTTATATACACTATAAATCTACACAATACAAAAGTCATACTGTGTGTTATTATTTCATTTAGATAACACTGTTAAATCTTACTGCTAAAATCATGCTCACAGTCAAAATACATACATTCTCATTATATAACTCATTATATACACATTCATGTTTACAGTTTTTAATTATATCTAATTTAATTTAATTCATCTAAAACTCATTATATCACCTTTTTTTTGGCTAATTTTTATGGCAGGGACAATTAGTGTTTACGCTAGTTTCTTTTATTAGTGAGGAATAAAATACAATCCATGACCATTGTATTATATTTGTAAGAAGGAAAGGTGGATAAACAGATAAAACAGGACGAACACAACATGGCTTTTACAATGAAAATAAGAACACAGCTCACACTTTACAATGCTGCCATTGGACAAAGAGGTAATGGTTGCCTCTTAAAGAAAATCGATTGTCACCACCCAATCCCCCGACCTAGGTTTCATTCTATCGGAACTAATCAGGGAGGAGTGTGAAACTCGCAACTTCCTACAAGAGGAAACCAAATATAATACAATTACCTCATAAAGCGAAAAGAAGTTTTCCTTATAGATATATATAATCCAAGACCCATTATAAGTTGATAATGTGCTGATATTTAATGACTATGATCAGTATATCATAATCCACTTGTTGAATTACATTTATCACTTCCATATATACAAGAATAGAGTAAACTTTTCCTAGAGTCCATATTCTTTCTGTTTATTAAGGCAACAATTATTATTTTGTTTACATTACCACTCTAGTTGGCATAGGAAATATTAATATCGTGACTAATTTTATTGTTGTTGAATGTGAATTCACATTTAGTCATGTGTTAAATGAATGGTCTTGTTTGATTGCTTGAATAAAGCATTTTAAAGCATCACACCCAACTCAAGAGCATTGAGAAGTGTTGCAGACATTTACAAATACTGGATTGGTTATTTAACAAGTGCTTTGATATTTTTAATTGATAATGTTTCCGCCAAGGTGTAAGCAAAGGTTAGGATGCGTTAAAAAGTTTAGATGGTCTTAAAAAATGTGTGATAACTTACATAAAGTCCTTTAAGACAATCCCACATTATCTAGAAATTGTCTGGTGTGACCCCATAAAAACATGACTTTAATTGAGAGGAAAGGTAGGTTTATAACCTTTTGATCTCAGAAGTATAAAGTTTTGTGTAAATCATTGTTGAATTCAAAAAACTTAAAACTCAAAGTTTATTCTTTCTGACTAATGAGAAACTACTGATAATTTTCGCCTCCATTTTGTTGAAAACAATATTAAAATATATCAAACAACTTCTTAAATAATGGGGGGGGGGGGGGGATTTCTAAATGTCTGCAATGCAACTGCAAGGAACTGGGAAGTTGATGGCCGCCAGAAATTAAGCTCACTATTCAACCTTATCCTGAGATACCTCCATCCAATCCCTGACCTTACACCCAACAAATACATTCTAACATTATTCTGGCATTTACACCTCAGCTTACCAAGGGGGTTTGTTTCTTAGTAGCTCTAAAATAAAATTTGAAACTTTTTTTAAAATCATGAATCCAATATATGTTTGAATCCTTAATATAAGTTTAAGGGATTAAGGATACAAAGAATATTTACCAAATATATAACATTTATCCTAAAATACAAGTCTAGGGAAACTTAATTTTATGCAGATTATTTACTTACAATGATGTTACCTACACGTGGTACATGTCGTCTAGAGAAAAAATTGATTTCATAACCAAATTTGATACAAATTTATAGTTGACCCCGACTTGTATGAACAAGTACACCTAGATAATATCACAGGAATGAGATTACGGATGAACTTAAATATTTACCTACATTCTACAGTTCATTTAGAAAATCAATGATTTAAGATATAAATATATAATTGAAAAAAGTGCCTGGACAAGGAAATAACCCCTGTACTAGAGTGTGGATCACTGAACCCAGGAAAATGTTCTATATTCTAGACCAGGAGTGGGCAACAAATTTTTCAATCTAGCCACAAGTGTGTTGAATGAGAAGTGAAATTTGCCACATCAGGTGAACATTGAGATATTAGGGTGCTCAAACGAATATTTAAAAAAACATACGGTTTGAACATAAATGATTAAAACCGTTCAAATAGAAAATGTAAAACAATTTAATGTGAAATTTGTCAATCTTTTGTCTGGCAAGTTGCAGGAACATTTGCGTAATATCTTAACTCAATGCACATCCTAGCTCTGCCTCCAAATTAACATCAACTATTTGAGATTTGTATTTGGACTTGATGAATCCCATCATAGAGAACGTCGATTCACATATTATTATTATTATTATTATTAGCACCGCGTCTTACTACCCGTTCGGGTTATACGCACTTACGCTAATGTGTAATGGTAGGGTGATTGTGAGATGAAATGAAGGACCTACAGTTTAACGTGGAATCCGAACCACGGTGGTGACCTGGCATGTCGATTCACATACCTACATTGATTAAACATGGGCATTTTGAAATGCTGGGTTTCAAAGTTGGGAAATTGTTGTCAGTCGGAATAGATTTCAACATATCCGTGGCTGAAGAATGCTGGTAAATTTCCAAGTGTTCCAGACTGTGAAGAGAAAGTAAATAATCTTCAAGCTCGCGCTTGTCCAAAGGTGTAGATGTCGCGGCTTGAATTTGTAATACCAAAGTGGAATGGATCACACAAAAATTTAAATGCTAATTTGAAGACATTGAAATCAGAAAAGCGTGATTAGAATTTCTGGGTCCGGTTTACGTTGAGTGGCTGCTTCACCTCGAGTAAAACACACTTCTCATTTTTATCTAAAAATATTATGTTTTCAAAATGTGTCAAATCGCCCCTCTGAATTTGTACCAGAATGCGATTCAATTCTGACTTGAATACTTAAATATGATATGCCAGTTCACATATTACTTTTACACTTACCCTGCAGCTTCAAGTTTATTTCATTTAAGTGAGCCATAATATTGCATAGAAAATGTAAATTACACTGCCAAGAAGGGTTCTCAATATAAGAAAAAATTTCTATTCAAAATTTCTCAACAATAAACTCTCTAATTTGAGGAAGCGAATAGGCACATCGTTCCAGAACTTTCTTCTGCTCAACCAACTCTCATTTGTATAATCAGTGAGATCCTTGAAATCACAGTCACGACCAATGTCAAGAGAAGAGAAGATAGCACCAGTTGGAGAGAGACATCTGATTGGCTGAGCATGTGACGTTACTCAGTACACTAGCCAGCACTTAAAGCCGTGTTCTCACCTGTCTCTGTCTCTTTCCATGAATAATTTATAGCGATTCATTTTTAATGAAAATAAAAATTAAAGGAATTTGTTCACATGTGTCATTTATCATAATTATCATATTGAGAATAATCAATTATTGTTTAATTTACCAAAATGGCGCCACTTGTTTTATTTTATACAAATCACTACTTATTCCATAGACATTCAAATTGTCTATAAGAGTCCAAAAATGGGTCGGTTTGTTCATCTCGCCAGACTTAAACGCCATTTTTGAGAAATCTTGAAACAACACATCATTGTCTTGTAAATATCTTTACATTCAAATAAAAACAAATTCATTAATTCTTGTACGTGTTTACATGGTTCATTTTGTTTTCATTTTTCAATAATGATAATAATTAACAATTAATAAAAGTATTACTTCTTTTAACTTTTAATGAAAGCGTGAAATAATAATTCAGTCTAATGAAATGAGTGTTGTGACATTCATTTTGTATTAATCTTCAGTGAATCACTGAAAATGACATGTGAGAACATGGCTTAACATTCACAAAGCTTTATGGAAGACAAATTAAATCCTTTCTAAATAATTATTGTTAGAAATTATAATATCATGTTTGGGAACATTAAACATATTTATAATACATAATAAAATCCACACCAATAAATAAGAAAATTGAATAAATTACACTTAAAAACTATTAAAATACATTAAAAATTACTTATGTGTTGGAACTGATGTATTAACCATGGCAACATTTAATATGTTAAGTTCTTGACATTTTAGTTGACTTTAAATTTAGCCCCACAAATATCAAAGTCACTATCAGCAAAATGAATGAAACATATTCAAGCAGAATTTGTATTAATTATGTCTTTCCTTTTACATTTGAGCTCCCATGTACGGAACATTTCTGGATCCTTATAAACAGAGTAAAAAGATATATTTTTACCCTTGCAGTTTCGTTGATTATTTACACACAGTGCAACAGCAAAGCTAGGTGTTTTGTGTATGTCTGTTTAAAAACACGTTTAATCAAAATTGAAGAACGTACCCAAATAAATTAACAAAAAGCCTAAAATTCTAACTGTACAGCGATGACTTGTATCCTATATATTATATTATATAAAAGATAAACTATTATAAAATAATAAACAGCTTGATAAGAACAATACAACTACATATAGTTATCATTCATACATATATTTAGTACTACTAGTTACTACTATTGAATCATTAACTAGAACATCCCTGTAGTATTTTATATTGGCATATTATTATTATTATTATTAGCACCGCGTCTTACTACCCATTCGGGTTATACGCAAGCATATTAAAACAGATGGTACTTGAGTGATAAACAAAATAAAGTAACCTAACTATATATGAAAAAACCACTACCAGGTAAACACAAATAAATAAATAATCAAGAATATAAATGAAAGGACTGCATGACAAACTACTAACTGCTGTGTACTGGGTGAGGTAAGCAATGACATCAACACATTCTTCCATATGGCGCTCGCTACCTATCTATTCTCTTTACATTGGTCAGGACATTCTTTCAAGGCCTCAACAAACTGTCGATGGATGAGAGAACTTCCACTCGGATGTAATTTATGATTTTCACAACCATGTTCATTAAAGTTTTCAATGTGCCAGTACCAAGCATCTGAGCCCACAAATTCTCCTGATGCAGAATGCAATGGAGGGACAAGTTTTGTTATACCATTCTAGCTCAAATGCTGCTTCAAACAAGAAACAATTCCTGACTTACTTACAACCATTGCAGCTGCACTGTATGTTGTAATAGAAGCTATTTTTTTAGATATCAGTCATATTTTTTTGAAGCTTCCTTTGAAAAATGTTTTGAGTATGGCCTAGGAATTCACAAGGTACAAGGATTTCTTCCTGAATTGTAAGATCAAGAAGCACAAACCCAACCCAAAATATTAATTGCATAGTTGCTGTAAAATCGGTTGATTCGTGCAGCATTAAGAAAAAAACACAATCTTTTAATTGTCCAAGTTGTTGTTGTTCTATGTTTTTGGATAGTTCCAGCCAGCATTAGGCAAACAACTGTCCTGCAGCTTAACAACAATTTCTGCACTTTGATTTGTGGTTTTCCAACAAAGTTTCTATCATCGCAATCAGAATGTCTTTTATAACTAACTAACGTCACCAATTCATTTGATGAAAGAAACTGCTTAAGGCTTCTTTTGTGATCTTGAAACTGTAATTTCACTAGTACGATTATGGCCATCAACTGGAAATTTATTATTGAATTCACTCTGATTATTGTTTGCCTTAGTCTCACTGAAACTTTTTTTTTTTGCACAGGAGGCACACAATATTTTCATTTACTTGCATCATTACAAATTTTAACTCCGAGCTTTCCTGAAATTTTCGCATCAAGCTCTTTTACTCTGTTAATTCTTTCTGCTTCACTCACTTCAGCACAATCACCTGCTTCTGGTTCACTTCGTTTTCAAATCACCCACTTATCCATCTTTCAAGAAGAAAATGTTAAAATAACATTTTTTTTTGTAATGCAAAGAAAAAATGAGAAAATTGTACACACACGAAAACACATGGTTAAAATTTGTGTTATTAATTATTTAACATCTCCCGTTCAAGGTCAGGGCTAAACTCATCGCCAGAACAAAAATCAGTCAAAGGATGAGTGAACCTTCATTACCGTGAAAAATGAAATGGAAGAGCAGTCCCGAGTAACATTTTCCTCGAGGCCAGCCAATAGGCAGACTCGAGTGGTGTCTCAGTCTACTACTGCCTGCTTATCAACTGGCTTCATGTGATAACAGCTTCACAAGTCAATCCATTTCAAGGAAGGGAGTTTTCCTTCTTTAAAAAGCCAGCCACAATGTCATTTCTGTTGAAATACAGCCCTACAAGTTGTTGGGAAAGGAGTGATGAGGAGTATTGGATAGCTGTGTTGCATCAATGACTCATTCTCAAAGTGAAATGTTTCCAATGATCTACAGGAAATAACAACAAAACCATCAGGAAAAAGTTTATTTTACTGTGAGAAATGGCAAACTCAAATTTGCCACATGTGGCAACAGGGTTGCCCATCCCGGTTCTAAAGAGTAATAGTAGTATTAATAGTAATCATATTATTATTATTGTTATTATAATAATTATATAAGGAACGAAAAAGATAGTTAAATTAGAATCAACTTGATATTTGTAAAATGAGCTTACATCAAAATGATTAATTATATGTTATATTATTATATATTATATACATTATATTATATATTATAAAAGGATGATGAAATTAACTATTATAAAGCTTAATGACAGTTGTTAATTACATCATCCTTTTATAATTTATCATTTTGACATAGGCTCTTTTTATGAATCTCAAGTTGATTTTAATTTTAATATGTTTCGTTTCTTTATATTTCTCCTACTACAATCTCATTGAATATTAATAAAATGATAATGGTGTGCGACGCTTTGAAAAGTTGAAGTTGAAGGTCAAATCTCCTTCGGCTTTGACTTCTGACATCTACAATAACCTTTGCATAGTCAAACAATTTCGAAGGAAGGATTAAATTTTGATAAATTATCAAACGATTTAATTTTATCTTACTAAATATTACACTTTTTAATATTTCATAGTTTTAAAACTGTTACTAAACAGAATTTTAACACAGACTAGTAATTTAACTAACACAACGTAAGTATGTATCAAAAACGGGTAAGTAAATGTTAATATATTTTTTTCACTATTGCTAACATAATTTTGTAAAAAAATAACCCCATGGTCACTGGTATGAAGCAGAGAAAGTACTTTATTTGTGCTATCATCGCAGCTCGCGTCTAATGTTTGGTCCTTAATATCCCATCTCTTTGGAATTATCCGTGACAAATTTACAAGGCATTTTGACACAGAAGTTTTTCATAGCCTTTTTGCATTTTCTTTATTATTCAAAATGGCTAATACAGAAAGAAGAAACAAAAACTGAATTTAATTTATAATTATCAGAGAAATGCAGATAAAAAGACATGCATATGTAAAGTTTGCAAAATAATATTATAAACTCTACAATGTAAGTAACAATTAAAACTTAATTGATAAGTTACTAAGCTTATCAGTAAGCCTGTGTGCATTAATTATTAAAATAGTTCTTATGTATAAAAATAAGGACATTTTCCTGGCCCTTGTTACTGACAGGACCTAGAAATATAATTAATTTAAAAATTAAAAGTAGCGTTAAGTGACAACAAAAATTCTAGGTAGCTTTCACTTCGACTTTTCTTTGCAAGTTTCAAGATTCGGTTCGCATTAAAGAGTGGCCTTCACACACCCCTATAAAATAATAATAGTTAGCACCACACCTTACTACCCTATCAGGTTGTATGCTTAAGTACTAATTAAGATAATGGGTTAGGAATTGAAAAGGTTGAATATAGAGGAAGTGAACCTGCATTTGAGTGGAAAACCATTTAGGAAAAACCACCCCTTGTTCACCAAAGCGAGATTCGAACCTGGTTCTCCCCGTTGTAACGGTTCCCGTCACATGGACCTCTCCTCCGATATTTATCCTGGCCAGCTAAATAAATGATTTGTTTATTGTGGAAGCATGGCCACAGGAGTCGGATACTTCATGTGATGCGTGGACGTTAACAGTACCTACTTCCGCCACGTGGCGCTACGGTACATCCTACAGCGCTATGAACTATCCGTGGCCTGCGTGAGAACCTGATCGGTGAACTGTGGTTCAGTTTTATGAGAAGAGTTTGAGTCAGTTTTTCGCGGTACGGACTCGTGTGTGTACGTGAGTTGGACTTGAACGCCTGGGTTGTGAAGACCCTCTGTCTCCGTGGGGAGGGTTTGGAGCGAAGTTTTGTGGCAGGGGTAAGGTAGACCCATTCATATTAATTAATCCTTATCATATGTATGGTCTATTTCAACTTTCAGAGTTATTTCATTCTGGTAATGTTTACATAATTGTACCTGTTCTAATGGGATATTAGTGAAATAATGGGCCGGTCGGTAAGGGGGAAAACTACTTGTCGTAAGGCTGGGTAATATTAAAACTCCCCTCCAGTGATTAAGTTAAGGGTTAATTAGGTTAATGACATTCTTTATAAACGGTAATATGTTACTAATTGGTGTCTGGAATGGACAGCTATGTGGTAATGTTGTGGGGATCAATTTATGTGATGTCAACTAGTTGGATTGTTCACTTATAATTTTTCTAATTACTATATAATAGGAATAGATTGATCACCTATAATATTTTTTTTTAATTGTACTACCGGTATAATAAATACATGAGTCAGAACATTTTATGTACATGTTATTGTATGCAGCGAGGGGTTATAGTTATGTAAATAATATATTTACGTTCAATACTTAAGCTTGTTATTATGGTACTCATATTACCAGACAGACAGTTTTGGAGCAGTAACTTAGAATTTTGAGTCCTATAATGTTGGAGGCTTTGAATGTTAGTGGTATTTATAACTTCTGAATGTACGGTTAAATTGTATTGATCTTTGTAAAGAGAGGTTATATTTTTGGTTGGATACATTCTACATATATATGGCGTTTGTAGGGTCTGGGTTCGACCTCTGGGTTCGGCGTCTAGGGCCGGGAGTTTGGTTCCCGGGCTGTGTACGGTCAACCACAGACCATATCAGCGGTATTCCTTCACTGGTTGCATACTCGGGGCTAGTGACTGGAGGCACTCACGAGTGGCCGACCAACTGGACACCTCTGAGGTTCCACTTGGAATGTATGGTTACGCGCAGGCCTCGCAAAGACCGCTAAGTGCTATATTTATGTTCTTTTTTTCTCTCTCGCAAAGACGATGGTATTATAATATGGACTTTAGATGGCACTATTTTAGAAAGTGACTGGTGTGCCTATTGTAGAGTAGCGTTAGGTTTAGTTGAGATGTGCAATTTAATTTTTTTTTTCAGTGACCACTCGCAGCTCCCAATGTTTATATTTCCTGAAGTATGTGTAAAGTTAATAAATTGTTTTCCGTGATAAATTTGTAAAGTAGTTTACTATTTAGTTTAAACTAACCTATTAATGTTTCGACTCATATTTTCACTATTTAAATAATTATATGCTTCACATGTTTAATTCATGCTTAGAACTTGAATCTATTATCTAATGAAATTAAGACGAAGGCTTAACCAAACATTTAATTGAAAATATTTTAACCAAAATAATGTGTTAATTTAAAATTGAGATAAGGAATAATTTTTTATAGCCTGATTTTTTGTGTGTAAGCCCTCCTGGCTTATTGAACAATATTTGTTTTGTTAACAATTACAGTGACCCAAGGGACCCATTTTCCGGGGTTGGGATAACTCTAATCTATATTAGGAATTATCAGGTATGGCAGATGTGATCATGGTAAACCCATGAAGGCCTATGGGATTAATGGGGAGCCTCGTTGCCTTACAAGCAGTTTATCCCTGACCGAGAGGTCCCTTATTTGTCCGGGTCTACCTTACGAGGGGGAGTGTTGATCTTCATATATACATTTGGCGACTGAACGAATTCCTCATTAATGTTTAGGCTCACTATCGCCAACGAGGTGGTGCCCAACAATCAAAACTCTCCTGGGCCGACCTTGAATGTAGGGGACCATTGCCAATAGCTCTATGACCACGCCCTTCTCCACTGATGTGAAGCGGGAGGTGACGCTGTCCTTGGCAGTCTAGCTCAACACGAAACTAGCACGTTAGTTAACTAAGCCACCGATGCGGGTCCGGTTATAGACATAGTACAGTATTAATATTATTAAATTAAGCTGAATTAACTTGGAGCTGATGAAAACAGTGATGTAAAATTAAGCATTTGTACAATTTTATATAGTTTTAATATTTTAAGTGTCATGTTACACTTAAAAATTGTTATTTAATAAAAAAATAAATGTTTATATGGGTTTGTTCAGTATCTCTAAGAAAATTATAAATAGTTAATTCAATATATTAAAAAATATTTAACATTAATCTGTATTATTAATATTTTGACTATCAACAATAAATAGGTTATATATAAAACTTGCTTAGCTTGCACTGAGTAAATAGGAGTTCCAAAAGACCCACCTTTTTAGATTCACAAATGTATATACAAATTTTGCTTTATTAAAAGTTACTTGACTTTAAGCAATCTCCCAACCCCTCAGTCAATTTGGTTGGTTGCCTACTATTGTCCTTAGGACCACTGTTTTCTGCCTCCTTGTGAAACAGCTTGTCCTAGAGAGTTACTGAGTGTCACAGGTTGGACTCTGGAATGATGCAAAAACTCATTTTCCCTCGGCATCTCCAAAGCAGAGGAGTGTGGCGAGTTGCTGTGGGTTGAAGGGAGAGGATTCTTGCTATTGCTCGAGTAAACTGATGATGGAACAGAGGAAGATTGCTACAAACAGATCAAAAGAAACATAAAGAGTATGTTGTAAGAAATATTTGTTTTAGTTCTATTTCTGTGACCACTATAATTTATGATAATGGTTGATAAGTACTGTTGCAGAAAGCACCGCTTTCTACCTCACACTAAAATAAGCTAAACACGAGAGCAACTTAAATGGGTGGTAGCTTTGAAACCAAAATGATAATGTCTCTAACACAAACTTGACAAATCTTGTTGCACTCAAGTTGAATAAGATATCTTCCCCCCAAAGGTGATTCTTATATTAACTAAAGATATAATTTACTATAAATGTTTTTTTATAATGAACTACGACAAACAAATAATGAAATTGAATAAGTTGTTGATGTCCGGGCAGTAGAAGGTGGACCCTCAAGTGAAGTACTACTTTGTCGCTGACAGGGTCTTCTCTCGGTGAGCCTTGCCAGAGCGGCGGATGTAGCCCATCCGGTGAGATCGGGTGGGAAAGGGAAGAGGTCGGCAGAAGGAGTCCCAGCGTGTGTCGCAAGGAGGTAAGGAGAGATAGATTATTAAACAATATTTACTCTTTATGATAATCGACAATTGATTAGCTCTTTGAAGACAGATGGCATATCAGGGTTTTGTAGCCACCCATTAATGTTAATTTATTTTGTTTCATAACTATTCTTTTATCAGCCATTTTGAATGAATTTAGTGAACATTCTTTGTGCTAATAAATTATATTGTGTTTCATTGACTGTTTGTAAAGAGTAAACTATAGTAAATCATATATATTATTAATATTACTAGATCTGCTCTCATATACCCATTCACCAAACCCTATGTTCTGTAATACCATATGTGAATTTGTTGTCACAACTTTCACAACAAACAATTTGTTTTTACGTTATTAAAACACAAACATGGGAAAATAATGGTTTGGATGTTTCTGCGGTTCACTTAAAAATGCTTTACAAAAGAGAACTTACAAAACTGTGTCCTCTTAATAAATGAGGATGTTGAACCAGACAAAATGAGGACAGAGGATGACATATTAACTGTGTTCGGCTGTGTAAGTAGCTACTAGTGAGAATATAATGCTTTTTAATATATCATTTAATGCACTAAAATATCTCTTGCTGTCACAAACACCAAACAAAAAACACTGTAGTTCTGATATCTTTTGTTCTTTCAATTAGTTACAGTAATCCTTAGCAATGTAATGTTTATTATAAGTGTTTTTGTTTCTAGCACCACACCTGTTTAGGTCATATGCATATAAGTTTATATTAACATTTTTGATTGATAATAAAGTATTACTAAGAAAATAATATAACAATTCCACATAGTAAACATTAGTGACTTTTAACCAATGTTTGAAATCAAGAACCCTCTACTAGCTATCAGTTACCAGGACTCCAACCGTAGATATTTTTTGAATATTTTCTAAAATGTGAATATTGTTGCATTTTAGCTTACCTTGTCAATGATTTCTGGAAATATTGTGCTGAGGTTGAAGTTTGCTAATGTTGTACCACTACTGTTGGTAGCATTTGGTGACGCTGTGGACTGTTGCAAGGTACGAGACACAGAAAGATGAGTTGTAGCACATGATGGCAGTCTTGGTGGTGAATAGAAAGTTCCGTGTGTATTTGATGAAGCACTTGGATACATACTGGACGTTCCAGACTGTGAGACTGGTAGAAAGTTAGTAGTATGATTGAGATACATGCCATCATCTGTTAGCATTGGAGAACCTACTCCTGGAGGCATTGTGAGGTAGCCTAGATCAACTAAGTTATTGAACCCGAGGTGGACGACACAATAGGTTCCGCACCACGTCTTTTATTACGCTGTTTCCCTGTGGAACAATTATTGTTATTGATTAAGTTAAGATTGTGATTTTGAGATGGAATTAAAGATCTTTTGTTCTGATCACTGCTGCTATTTTGGTTTGTTTTCACAATGTTGTGGTCAGAGATTGAATGTGATGATTCATTTCTTGAAGCATGTTGGAGGTTTGCATGAAGTTGTTGTGAAGAAGAAACGGAGACAGGAGGATTCGAATATATCATATTGTATGTGTTAATTTTAGATCCTTTTGCAACAACAAGAGGAGGTAAAGTGAAAGAACTTGCTGTATTAGGAGGATCCAAAAAGTTATTACTTCCAGAAATATCTGGCAAAAATCCTGATGTCATAGACACTGGGACCATTCCAGTGTTAGTATGGTGGACATTATGAGCAAAATTTGAACCGGGGTGAATTTTACTTCCTTGCGGATGAATGGTATGAGCAGATGAAGAGTATCTTAATGTGCTGTTGGTATATAACTGCTGATTTTGTTGAGGTGAACAAGACAAATTATTATGATTTACTGAAAATTGATAGTTGATATTTTGGGATTGAGATATTGGTAAGTTTAAAGAGGCCGGTGCAATGTAATTATTTGAAATAATGGTATCATTATTAAAAGTTGCTGATGCTGATATTTGAGAATGGTTGTGGTAATTTTGTTGAAGAGCAAATCGATCAGAAACCACTGGAGGTGGTAATGTTATTACTTTATGGGCTGCATCATTTTGTATAATGTCAGAGTTTTTACTGTTCTGATGGGAATTTAGTCCAATAAGAGCTTCAGCAGAGTAGCTGCTAGCTGGCGTTTTGAAACTTTGAGCTCCTGTGATAGTCTGTTTTCTACTCATGTTGGTGGAATTGGAAGGCCACTGAATGTTATCTGTGTCATATTCCAGATTGATTTGGTCTGAAGTATGGGACATCTCATTTGTCCTGGTACTGGAATCTTTTATATTTTGAACATTGCTCATTCCTCTTGCCACTATGTCTGAAGTGCAAATTGTACTATTGGTACTATCCATCTGTGCAATATGAAGTGATTTGTTTTCATTCTTTACATCCCCTTTATTTTGGGCTGTGTTATCTTTTTGCCCACTAGAGATAATTTTATGCTGTCGCACTTGTTTATTAGATAAATGAGATTTATTAGCATCAACTCTGGAAGATCCTGATCTTGATTTGACAGAGTCAACAAGTTGGCTGACTGATAAAAAATTATTTGTTCCACTAGTTGTACCTAAAAAATTGCTACTAAATTCATTTGAACATAACATGTCTATTTTATTTTTACCGACAAGTGTCTTGTCATGTCTATTTTTTATTTGTTTTCCAGGTATTTGTGTATTCATCCTTAATTTTTCAATGTGATCATTTCCATTAAAATTGGAGTTTGCAAATGATTTATTTAAATGATGTTCATCTGCTGTTGTCATGTTACATGGTGTACCTAATGCTAAGTCACCAACTAAAGTTGGCAAAGTGGAGGGGACAAACATGTTATCAGATGAAGTGCTTGCTATTGAGTATACACCTTTCTTCTGAACCCAAGAACCTGAGAGTCTTGCCTGAGATTCATCCAATGAAACCAATTGACTTAGGTTTTGCTGTGCTTCAGTTTGAACTGGGGTAGCTTCACTATGTTTATTTCTTGAAGTGTTATTCTGATACAAGTTACTTTGCAAACAAGTGTTGCTACTATAAAAGGAAGAGCTATTCACAAAATTTCTATTTTCAAAATTTGAAAAAACATTTGTATTGCTAGCTAAGGAGTTTTGACCATTTCCTGTCGCATTGCAAAATTCTAAGTCTTTGTTTATTTGGGAAGAGTCTATAGAATTCAATGAAGATGTAAAATGAGCACCAAATGGTTGAACTAATGAAATATTTTGATTTGGTCTAATATCTGGAGCAGTCATCCAATTAACAGGTGGGCGATGTTGCAGTCGATGATGAGAAGAATGTTGACATTTTGATTCCAAAAGGGACGGAACCTTAAAAGTATCGAAGCATATAGAATTGTTTTTTCTTGAAGTGTTATTTTGTTGTACATCCAAATTAAGTTGCACTGTATTTTGAGTGAAATTATGTGATATTTGACTTTCACAACTAGGTCCAAAAAATAAGTTAGAAAACTGATCATCCGACTTTTTCGAATTGGCTAAAGTTTTTCTGCTATTACTAACATTTTTCTCATGTTTTTGTTTAGTGATGTTATTTCCTAAAATTGTGTTTGAAGTAGATGTGAAGTTGGTAGTGTAGGGTATGGGTACTGACTTTGGTCCAGTGTAGTTAGATGACATAGTATATTGAGGCATACTCATAGTAAGAGGTTGTAAAACATCACAATGACTAGTGTGACCTACAACGCCTGCTGATGATAATGTGTTCCAGGATAAAATGCCAGAATTAGAAGAATTTTGAGCAACAGGAAATGATAACGTAGGTGGCTTAGTTTGTCCTCTACAAGTTGTGGCTTGCGTATAAGTTGGTGGACATATTGTGTGAGATGGGGCAACAGAGTAGTTATTAGAGTTGAAATATTTGTAAGGATTACTAACTGTGGCGGAAGTGACATAAACAGTGGAGTCTGATTTTACATTGGAGAAGTTATGAGCGCATCCATATTTGAAAGCATCTGAAGAACTTGATGTCACACTAGATTTGTATGTAAATGGCTCAACATTATTTTGTATATTATTATAATTAGATAATGATCCATTACTAGATTGATTATCCACCACTTGATTAGAAGAGCGTCCGCACAACCTTTTACAACCTTGAGATACTTCATTTTCATTGAAAGAACGTAACATACTTATATCTTTAGTGGGTTGATTTGTAAAATTTAATGAATTTGTAATTGGTGAATTTTTAGAACAAGTTGAACTTGGTATTAAATTATTTATTTCTAATGTTTGCAAAACATTTTCTTTTAAATTATTATGAAAGCCAAATGATGTTGTTGTTGGAGTATATAAATGTGCAGAGTTGTTGCAGTCTTGATATTTGGGTGCAGGAACTGGGGATACAAAAGAAACTGTCTCTTGTTTTGGAAGATTTACTTCTAAAACTGAAGTGATATGATAAGTTGAAGAATCTGTGAAACTTGTACTTCCAAAGCTTGAGGTGTCAAGTAAAGGCTGTGATGTTGCTTTAGCTGTTGCCATAGAGCCCGTGGACTTCACTTCACAAAGACCATTTGATCGAAACTGTGTTCCAACATTTATAATGTTATCCAAGTGATTTAATTTCTCTGAATGGTTTTCATTGTAATTGGAACAAGGTATTTTGAGTTTTTTCCACTCATCACTTATATTTTCACAAGGTTGTGATTCATTGGTTGGTAAACTGCTTAGAAATGTTCCTGCACAACTTACAGCATTGTGACTTGAAAAGTTAAATGAATGTTTTTTCATTGACTCAGAAGTTTTGTCCTGGTGTTTTGTAAACAACAATTTGTTAGAGAATTCAGGCAATGGTTTTATTAATAATGTTGAAACTGAGTTTACAGATGATGTTGATGATAAATTAGAAGAAGCTGTTGTTACTTGATGTTCTTCTGACATTATTGAAATACAGTTTTCTTTATTAGAGGAAGGATAGTGATCAATGTTTCCGATCTGCAAAAGAGTGGTTGGACCTTGCAAACTATCACTTTCAACATCTTCTTGTGAATCAGCAACAGCATCAGATACTTTTGATGAAGATACTAATGGAAACGCTAATAGGAAAGCTGCAGTAGGGGAAATTGATTCTGGATGTTGGCCCCCAGATGGAACTTGTAAAGATGCGAAAATATCATTAGAAAGTTCATGGTTATGTAAAGAAAGACTGAGAGATGTTGAACTAACCTCATTATTATTATTATTATTATTATTATTATTATTAGATTTTGGAGATACATTTGCACAGGAACTATTAATTGGTTCAAAAGTGCTATTTTGTGAGATTGAAATAGATGCACCACTGGGGAATGGATTACTTATATTAGTAGTAGGTGAAATAATTGGCAAAAATTTACTATCCTGTGTTTCAAAAATAGTTTCACTACAAACTCTTTTAGTATAAGTTGAGTTGTTCAATGAAAAAGAAGTTTGGGTTTCAATTGCATTGAGTGAATGCTGGGGCTGTGACATATTTGAATGTGAATAAAATATATAAGAAGATGTTGTAGGTAAGACCACACGATCATCCTTAAATTGTGGTGTTTCATTAATGTTAACTGCTATACTGGAAGTCAAAATTTCATGTGATGCTGAACTGCCCAAATCTGACTGATTGTTCACGCTAAATTTTGTTTGAGAATTTCTTTTTTGTTCCGTAGTCTCATTTGGTTGAGCTATCAATTCTAATGTAACACTTTTTTCATAAATCATTGGTGGGTTTTGATCTTTATTAAATGGCAACAAAATTGGGGTTGAGTGTTTTGACCCGGGTTTATTTTTTAATATATTTTGTGGACTTGGTTGTTCAACCATTTTATCCTTAAAAGTATTTGGAACATCACTTTTTTCATTCGAAACACTATAAGCTGTACCTGTATTATTTAATATTTGCAATTTAATATTATTTGTAGACAATATTGGTGAAGCAGATATTTTTGATTCTGGAATAACTCCAAATTTTTTATCATCTCTTTTAGGGGAAGTGTCTGTATCATTATTGTTTATATATTTGTTAATGGATCCTCCAACACTCTGAATGACTTGATCACTTTCAGTTGAAATATTTTCTAGTATGCCGCCATGGTTGTTGCTTACAGAGACTATTGGAATATCAATACCTTTGCTAAAAGTATTGCTACTGGAGGAGGAACAAACAGTGACCACATTATTGAGTGTTTCACTGGTACCACATTCTGTGACTGTTTTACATAGAGCATCAATGGTGTAATTTTCAGATTTGGTTGAACGTACAACTGTGCTGACAGATTTTTTGGTATTATTATGTACCATCTGATTTTTCAATGAATTTTCGGAAGAATATTCAGAAACCAATTTGCTACTATTTTTAGTTTCATCATCATCGTCATCATCATCATCATTATCATCATCATCATCATCATCATCATCATCTGTATTACATGAGCGTTTAAATTTTTTTGATTTATTGTTTTTCTCTTCACTATGGTATCGTTTTTTCACACTCCCTGCAAATGTATCTAATATTACTTGATTTGAAATATTTTCTTCGGCAAACCTATCTGAAATGATATTTACATTAGGATCTTTGTCATGTGACTTTGATGTGTGTTGCAAAATGTTTTCCTCATCCCACAGTTCTGAAGTGTCCATGGGCATAATTTGTTTTTCACATACGTCTGAAAGTGTTACTTTAAAGTTTTCTTTGTGTTGTTCAGTAGTTTGTTTTGAAATATTTCCTTCCCCTAATAGCTCTAAGTCTTGTTTAGAAACATTATTTTTATAATATTCTGGATTTTGTTTAAAGGTAGGTGTGTTTTCAGATGACACTTCAGTTTGCTTCAATATATTTTCATCTGATTGTTTTGAAACATTTTGTAGTTCGCAGTGTCCTACTTTTGACAATTCCGTTGAATCAGTTTCCAATTTTCCTGACTGCATGGTGTATTCTAGTGATTTATTGTCTTTATGCTGATCCAAAATATATTTTGTTGCACTTTCTTTTTCAAGCATGTCAACATTTTGTTTATCACATAATTTAGATGCTTGTCTAACATTAGTAGTACCAATGTGATGTGAATCGGAGACAGGAATATAAATACAGTTAGTTTCAGTCACATTATCTTGTACATCAACCACATTTTCTAAATAACAAGATTTTGAGGTAGTAACACAGTCATTAATGTTTTCTGTATTTAATTTAATTGTGCAATTCAAATTATTTACCTCTTCTATCTCATTTTCCTGCACTTTCAGCACCTGTTTAGTTATATTTATGCCAGTTAAATTTTCCTTTTCCTTACACAACCTTTTTGAATCAATTTCTTTTTGTGAAAGAATAGAAACTCTATTCAATTTTGATAATTTCAACCTTGTTTTTACTTTATTTATTATTTTCTTTGACTCCACTACACTTGTAGATATAATTTGCTTATGTAAGGGTTGGTGGTGTCGTACTGTCAGTGCGGGGATTGGCACTTTGTTGGAAAACGTTGTAACAGTGGAATCTACCATACTCCTCCTAATTGGCTTGGAAATTAAGGGGGCAAAACCTTTTTGTGGTTTGTTAACAGTTAAATATGCACTAGTTGAGATGGTGTTTAAAAGGTTTTTCTGTAACATAATTACAGAGGAATTGTGCAGTGTTGACAACTGAAACTGTGGGGATGGCAACACTGGAACTATGTTACCATTTGCTAATATAAGCGTCCCTGCTCCTAAACCAGTGTTTGTAATAACTGTAGCCGGTGGACAAGTCTGAATGCTTGGCGCTGTTAGCAGGTGTGATTTGGTGATAGCCTCATTTAATGTTTTTCTTACATCAATACCACCGGCTCCATTTGGAAGCACTATGGATATCTGCTGAGGTGAGGTAATTTGGGGAGTTACAGACATAACAAAACATGACTGAGACACACTTTCAGATTTTGTAACTGAGGTAGTAGTGTGTGTTAATCGTTGAGCTCTATTGTTTTTAGCTTGCATTTGTAAGTTGTGACAACTATTGATAGCAGCACACTTCTCACTCACTGAATTTGCTGCTGATGCAGCTCTAAGGCAATTTGCAATTAACTGTGCTTGCTGAACTATTGTCTGGCGTTTTTTTTCGCATTTTCTTTGATGACTTGCACTTTTTTGAAAATTTTTCTTCAAGATTGGACGGGTTTATTGAGGTATTTAATGATGTATCAACTGCTTTGCAAATGCTTTTTTTAGAGCACTTGATTCTTTTAATATCAGTAGAAGCAGATTTAACAGTATTAATTGAAGAAGAGTCAATTTGTTTTGTTTTAGAGTCCATGAAGTTTTCTTTTAATTCCGCTTTTTCTATACAGAGAGAGGAAAAAAAAAGAACAAATGTTGAATTAATGGAAAAGAGATGAAAAATAAACACCTAAATGTGTTCATAGCTTTTAAAGTTTATGAATAAAGATAAACCTATATTAAACTATTATTATTTACAATTAAATTAAAGGTAAACAAAATATAAAAATATATTTTTCACTCAACTTTACTAAACAAATTTTATTTTAGGCCTACATTAAGAAAAATAAGCAGGTTTAGCTTTGTTTTAAGTTTAGTTTGTATACAATATATATATATATATATATATATATATACATATATATTTTCTACTAGTTAACAGTTTTAAGAACATCGCACAAGAATATGATAAGTTAATGTACTTAAAAAGAAAGGATTTGTTTGCTCTATTCCAAAACTTAGAACAATGTAGTTATTAATGGGATGCGTCATTTGGCCTAGAATTTATTTTTAATACAAAAACTGATCTTGTTAAATTAATTAATTAATCTTTAAAGGATTCAATGACTAAAACAGGTATCATTCTGATTTTTTTGGTATGAATTAACTTAATTTTTTTTTTTTAAATTATTATAATTTTTGGTGATTGTATTATTATGTTTTTTAATAAGTAATAAATGCAAATTTAAACCAAGTTATCATTTAGTAGTTTCCTTTACAGCTTTTCTTTATTAAAAATAAATAAAAAAGATCAAGTTCCTCGATTAGTGAGCAATTTGTAAGAACGAAACTCGGTCGTTAAGTGAAGAGTACTTGTACTCTTCCTATAAATTCCTACCACATTAGTGTTTATTGTGGGTAATGTCATTATCAACCCAATCAACCCTTATAATAGGCGCTAGGTGCCACCCCCTCCCCTGCAAGTCACAACTGTGGACACTTTTGAGGAGAATGTTCATCTCTAATCATAATGACATAATATATCTTATTACCATGTACATACATACAGTCATGAATTAGTAATTGTAATTTCAGATTAACAATAAGAAGAAATCAAGCACACAACTAGCAAGTAGCAACATTCAAACCCTGCCTCAACCTCCCATAAGATATTTTACTTGTTTGCGTTGCATCTACAAATTGTTACAGTAGGCCTACACTTCATATGCTTGTCGAGCTATACTAAATTTCAGCCTCATACATTAACTAGTTTAACTTAATTAGTACGCAAAAACCATAAAATATCAAGTTTGGCACCTTATTACTTGTGAACTATAATGATTTGAAATCATTGAGTCACTATTTATAATGTATAACTACTATATACTTATAAAAATACTGCAACCCACCATTCAGTAAGATCACGACAAAATTATAGCAAACACTTGAAAAAACACACTTTAAAACGATGGTCTAAAGTCATTTGTCCTACACTTTAGGCCAAATGACTGCTACCCGTTAATAAGAAGTGATGTCACAGTATTTGCAGGCCTAAAAGAAAAACTACGTTTGGTAAACAAAGTTATACAAGAAACATATTCTCGAATTTATTGTACCCCAACACAAGCATACAAATAATAATGAACTCAATATGATTAAAGGCACTATAGATATATCCAGAGAGTGCGCTCCTTTCGTGAATTCATTCTCTAAATGAGCTGTGTGTATTAGTTTATGTAGTGTTGGTTTTGTCATTCTTTCCTGTAAAAGAGTAAAATGTTTGTCTACCATTTGTTTATTATTAATTATATTTGCGGTATGTTTAAACCAATATAATATTGTGACTTAAGGTAGAATGTATGAATGTAACTTAACAGGAAATAAAAATTGTTATGGACTATGGCTATTTTAAGAATATTCTATTAATATATTTCATGATAAAAGATACATACTAAATGCGTTAGTGATGTAAGTCTACTTTTAACATAAACCTAACATTGAAAGTTTGGTTCCTATCACGTCTCATTACATTCTAACAATACAAGGGTTGTATTGTTCAACCCGATGCTGCATATACTATCGTCCGAATCATACTACCCACTCCAAGAAACGTCGACATTAATTCAACTCACCTACAATAGTATTCTTCACTATTGTAGTTCCATGTCACTTCAAGCAATATAATTCCGTATCAACACTCGATGTTCCGACCTGGCTGTCTTAGATCCATTGGATGGGAGTTTTTCCTGCACACCTGGCAAAACCTGTTCTCTGATGTCAGCAGCCAATCAGTCAAAAATATGTTTTGTCAACAAACCTGAGAAGCGTCTACACCAAGCGAGATGACCAATCAGCGACCAACAAGCAAGTTGGCGTACGTGCCAGAGAAGGCATGCCCCTCCACGCTGCGACGTCACCCGGCTTAAAATTGACTATTCGTACCAAAATTCCTACAGTTAGCTCACTATATAATATGGATGTTGGGAAGATATTATTCGACTATTGAAATTGGCACCGGCGAGAATGGACTGTGGAGATTATTTTATATCGTCAGGAGACGACTTCTAAAATTATGGACACTGTAAAGGAAAGTTAAAATACTCTGTTAATATGTTTTGTTTGAATTATGGAACTCTAACTATTTAATTTGATTTTGTTATAGCCGAGATAGGCTGATGTTTGTTTATTAGATGTTGGCATTATTTAAATGTGATTTCTTAATGTTAGCTCCTCTAAATTAACGTAATGTTAATTTAAATATACTAAAATCATGTATCTTAATTATCTGGACTGTCCGTATTATTCTAGCTTTTGTTGTTGTACATTTAAATTCATTTATTTACAGTTCAATATTATGTGTAACGTAAATTTGGCAAACTTCTGATGTTCATTAACTTAATATCATTGTTAGACTTTGTTTTGTAGTTGAACGATACCAATTCAAGTAGTGCCGCGTGAGTTTACATTAGGTTTGAGTTGTTAAACTCTTGTGTATATTTTAATGTAATGTTTGTAGTTAAAATATGTATTGTAGTACTTGAAGGTACTTTCGTTTTGTGTAAAATTTAATATCTAGAGTCGAGATATTTAAAGTAAAAGTATGTAATATTATGATATAACTTTACTTTGGAAAGTTTAATGTTTTCGTAATGTCTGTAGATAATCAGACGCCTTTGTAACAATTTAGGAAGGCTCTTCAAGCTTTTTATATTTTTCTTGGATGGATATTGATTAACTGTTTATTAATAGCTTTATTGATATAATGCTAACTTGGTCTAATTGCATTAACCCTCTTTAGCATTAATGTATTCAACTATGTTTTAGATCCGTTATACTAGATAATTGAAGAGATTAAGGTCACTAAAATTACTGTTTGTTATTTTTTGAATGAATTAAATTACTCTTTACATTTAACTCTTGCTTATTCTATTTTCTCTTTAATATTGTTATGATAGATTACTCCCTCTTATCCTTGTAGTATTTTTGTTAGTGACCTATTGCTAGAGGTAAAAAAACTGAGTAAGGGGGTGTTACAACCTGATTATTTTACACACACATATACATGCATACATAATTATGCTAATTTCAAACCTTTAATACACAATTATATCTATTGAGCTTTGTATATATTTTCTAAAAATGTTTTTTATATTATTACTTGAAGTGACCCACCCTATGTCAAGATCATTTAGTCTTATTTGCCTGAGACAAGGGTCAAGATTGTTCTGAGGGTGTTTTTTCCTAAATTATTTCAATCTCTCCCTTCACACAAATGTGGGTACATTACCTCTAAATTATACCTTAATCTTACTTACTGTATCAGCATAAGTTAACTGTAGAGAGTGGTATTGGAACCAGTTAAAGCATTCCTAGTATACTCATCAGAGGTTTGATCTGTTTGTTCAGAGCAAAGTGTGCCAGTTATACTTGTTAAAAACAATCAGGCTAATTCCATAAGATGATGAAAAATGAGTCTATGTAAAACAATAAGCAGTAGCAATAGTAAGATGACACATGGACATAATAAAGGAAAATTGTATTAATTACATACTTTTTTTGGCTTTTTCATGAAGAACCGAAGCATTTTGAGTCTTATTGTCCCACTTGGGTATAACCTCATCTGTATCAGGGAGAACATTTGGTATTGTGATGCCAGCTTCACGAAGCAAGTTGGCCAACTGTTGTGCACGTCTAGATAATTCATCAACACGTTTTCTCAGATGGTTTAACTGTTTGGCTAGTTAAACACAATAACAATAACCTACAGTTAAATTAGAGTATATAGTAGATTCTACTTTTAATAAACAAACTTTGAAGCAATAAGCAAATGCTATATTTTCAAAGCAAACAATGTAAAATTAATAAGTGATTGAACAATTAATTATATGTAAAAATCTAACTATTAAATGTGCATCATATTCTTAGGAGCTCTTTAATCAAATATATTTTTTCTGTAAATAGTTTTGCGGTTACCAAAGGTACGATGTACGAGACACACAAAGTGGGGTGTGTCAAAACCCTCATACTGACCTACTATTTAGTAAGTAGTATGTTTCATCATTGGTATTAGAAGGTTCATTTGAATGTTTACTATGTGTTCTGACTATACAATGTTCTAACTTTTTTTTTTTAATAAAATATCCTCAAAAACACTCTGGGGATCATATTCAAACATTTAAGCTGTGTGCTTGTCAGTCCACCTGGTTTCTTGTGACCTGTCCATATGCACAAGTTTAATGAATTATCACCCCCTTTACGAAATTCTACTGCAGAATATTTCTGCTTATTCTGTTACATCAAGCCCGATCTAACTTTGAACTTAAATTACTTTAGTTTCTAGTCTCTAAGTGTTCATAATGTCTCTTGTTTTTGAGTGATTTTACACCTGTATTGTAGACTACACCCTAAGTAACCAACCTGCAGACGTTGTTGTTGCTGCTAAGTTATTATTTGGTACGTTGAGCCAGGTATTTCTGGACTGAAAAGTGTTGGGAGTTTTTATTTTATTTTTTTAAGTAGCAGATGGTTTCAAAGAAAGAACTTGACTCTTGTCTCCATGTTGTTTACAACCATATCATTATTTTCTGAAGTAGGTTGAAATGTATGAGGTGATGGTGTCGACACCACATGTGTTGTGGGTCAGGTTATACACAAGAGTCTACTGCAGATGTAAGTCATTTGATTCCTCCCACATTGTAGAAACTTGTGTTTTTATTAATAAAGAGTAGTTTTTTAAGGTAACATGTTGTCTGACCTAAGACATATTTCTAATTATGGATTCTATGCCCTTTATTGAGCATTTTGATACCAGTACAAATCTTATGACCAATCGCTCATATGGAAATAGCGGAAGTAGTAATGTTTTAAAAAACAGTGAAATGGTAAAGAGAACTTGAGTGAATTTTGGTTTGTTCTTTAGGAATAAGAATGGTAAAGATTTAAAAAAATTCAACTTTACAGACATAACCTAAAATTGCTGGCATATATCATCTAACACCTAAACCAAACATGCACACGGAAAAAGAGTTGGTGAGAGAGCAAATGAAGTTTGAATAGCTCTGATATGAACAATTATTTAAAATCTTTTGAAGAGAAATAATTTTCATTACCTGTTGATTTATTTAAGCCTTTCTCCAGTAAAGTTTTGTTTTCATTGTAAAGATCCTTTATGTACTTGACAGCTCCTTGCAAGATTTCTATCTTACTTAGTGTTGATGCAGGGTTGTATGAGGGCAAGAGGCTGCCTAATTCACGAAATGAGATATTTAACCTCTCTCTTCGATCTCGTTCCCATTCTTTAACCTTGCTATAATGAAACATAACTTACATTGTACTGTAACTCAATTACTGGGCTTATGTTCAAAATAAAAAAGGGCTATTTAAAAGGTTTATTATTAACTACGGTATTATGTAGTGAGTGACTTGTCATATAACTGCAATGGAAAATCTCTTACTATAATATTTGGTACCGGAAATATACAAACAAATACAAGCATTTCAATCTTACCCATATTTCACAGTTTTTAGTTATCTAACTATAAGCTAATCTTTATTAATCTTAAATTTTATTTTGTCCAAAGATTAATGAATTTTGGTTTTCGAGGAAAGTAGAATATTAGAGTAAATGTTTCCCCTTAATCTCCTTGTAACAACCAATTCAGCCTAACATACAAGTGACGTGTTAGACCATGCATTTAAAAAGTAAGTTAGCATTGCCATAAAATTCTGCAGCAAAGTTGAGATTTGTAAGCTAGCCATAGTCCCTAGAACAATTTAAGTTTATCAATGAGCTATCCTGTAAGTGAACAAGATACCCTAAATTGTATTCTTAGGCAGGGTCCACACTTGTAACAGTACATCGTATCATATCCAATCACGAACAGGGCTAGAGTGGGTTGACGATACACGTGGCATGTTTGAAACAACATTCCAGCAGAACTAATCCGCATTACATTGCGAACATTGTAGTGGTGGAATAGATACGTCAGGACTATGGGAAAACATCAAGTAGCTGCTGCAGAATACATTTATATACATTGTGCGTCAAAGGAAATGGTGGCAGATATACCTGTAAGAAGTTTGGAATATAGTGGTAATAATTTGCTTGTCGATTTGAAATTTCAAGAAAGCAGTGTATAAGCCTTTTACAAGAATGGCAGTGACTAGTTTGAATTTCTAATAAATTTGACTGGTCACAGAGTTTTGAAGAAAAATACATACAGGAGGAGAGCTATAATTGTTCAAGAAAAGATAGCAATAACGATGTGTTTTTTAGTTACCGGTGATTCCTATACCTACTAGTCCACAATATCTTTTCAAAATCTCAACTTAAGCCATCAGCCTCATCAGCCATAAGTGTGTGAAGCTCCAATAGACACAATGAAGGAAAATATACAGGTAAGCTTAGTTGTGTTTTTATTGATATGATGTTTTAAATGTTTTAGACAGTACAACAATGTCTTTATAAACATATTTGTATAGCAAATTTCTATTAAGTGTGAATAACTCCTGTAGAGAGAAGGCTTAGTCTGGGGCTTGGTATGGAATCAGAGTCGTTAAAGTAGTGGTAGCGATTCAGAAAAATTGTGGAAGGTTGAGGTGTACATGAGATATACCCCGGAAAAGGAGATGGAGACTGTGCTGATGATGCGGCTGTATTTATTTTAGATTATGAGGCTGCATAAAGGATAGTGGGAACTATTTAACATTTAATCCATGTGGTGGAATGTTTAATATGTGATTAGGGTAGTTTGACCGGGTGGGGGATAAAGGGCTATAGTTTTGCTCACAAGAGATCCTTTCAGGGTTTAGGAAAATACTCATGATTACATTTTGAATGGAACATTGCATTCAGTCGTTATATTTTCTTAACTTCTTTGCAACTAGATTTCCAAAATTTTGTGATTTGTTGTGAAGCAAAGGGACTCAAAATTTCAAAAGTTTGGTCCAGCCGCCAGTCATCCAAATGTTTTTGGGTTTGACAGGCCATGTAGGGGGCAAGGCGTTGTTTTCTCCTCCTCAATCAGAATCTGTAATACAATTATTGTATTAATAGTGAGTATAAGAAGCATGTCCATCAACCCTGGTACACTCGGGTGCCATTTTCTTACACTAATACTCGTGTGGGGTCATTATGACCCCAGCATCATTTGAATTCAATTATATAAGATTTTGAAAAATTATTTACTAGAATAGATGAAAATATTAATAATAAGAATGACTTAAGCACAATAATAAAATAATATGCATAACTTTAATGTAATTAGATATTATATTTTGATTAAAATACTTATTATATTAAATCAATTTTTTTAGCTCACACATTATTCACTTATTTGTATTTATTTTTTCAAAAAAGAAAATTATCTTAAATTTTGGTTTCGTTCCACGTCTTCTGTTACACAGCCCTCACACAGAACTTTCATATGTGCCTTGCATACAAGTTTGTAACAATTTTCACACGAAACATTTGTTTTTTTGTCTTTTGCTCTTGGGCACACTTCACATTTTCCACGAGAACGTTTCTCTTTCGACGGTTCTTCTACTTCTTTGGATGGAAAATATTGCTTGATTGTCAACTGCAACTCTCTTGGAAGACGAGTGGATGTTGCTTGGACTTTCATGTGGGGTGTAACAAGGCTTATTCCAAGCTCTTGAAGAAACTTTCTTCTCACAATTCGCATTTCAAAATTATTATTTGAAGCAACAATTACTTGGGAATTTATGGCGGCTTTATTTAGGAATGAATAGAACAATGCAAGAGGCTAACGACGAGTTTTCCTAGAAACAGAATACAATAAAGACAGCTGGTCCACTGTATCCACACCTCCCTTTGTGTCATTACATTATTATTTCTGGTTTTGGTTTTTTTCCCTGTGGATTGATCAATGTTATTGCCATCACGCATAGTTAAAAGGAGAAGGACCAGTTTTCCTTTTTTTGGGACAGTAGGATACTAATGTATTTCTATTATCATCAAACCCAAAAATACTGGAGTAGACTTGGCGCTTAGCAAGGAATTCGTGAGGAATCTCCTGCTTATTTTTCCTTATAGTCCCTACTATCGTTAGCTTCTTCTTTAGGAGCTCTTCAACCAAAGGCACGTTGGTAAACCAGTTATCGGAGGTTATATTTCTATTGGAATTTTTTATTGGTTCAACCAAACGCATGCATAACAACATCTTTGATAGAATTTGACACTCTGTAAGAACCCTCAGGATGATGACCTGCATAAACTTCCAGGTTGTAGGTGTAATACATTTTTGAATCAACCAACGCAAACACTTTGATCCCATATTTTGCAGGTTTGTTATGTATATACTGTTTGAATAGACATCTACCTCTAAAGCTCTCAAGCTTTTCATCAATAGTTATCATTACACCTGGTGAGTAATATCTTTGAAATTTTTATACCAAATTTTCTATCAATTCTCTAACTGGAGCAAGCCGGTCAATCCCTTTTCCTTTCCTCTCAGTTATGCAAATTATCAAATCGTAATGCAGAGTTTAAAAATTCAAATCGAAATAGAGACATGACACATCTAAAAAGTTGAAAGCCCAGACCATCTGTTGCCCATAGATCTCTAATATTAGTATGGGACATTTTCTTCATTCCAGCTAGATATAATAGACCTATTACAGCTTTTACCTCAATTATATTTGTGTCACAAGCATCCCTATCTCGTTGGTAGTTGTCTCTTAGATTACTAATTTTTATTTTGGTGTAATCAACTATTTTTTGCAATAACTTGTCAATAAAAAATAAACCCCAACTTTCTATGGGTGTTTTTGCACTCTTACCTAAATTTAGAATGCCTGGAGCATGCATTGGTGGAATTATATTTCTTGCAGTAACTCGAGCCGCTTGTCTGTAAAGTTTATTTATCCACAATAAGTGCCCATCCCTGCCCATAAAAATATGTAAATCATCAGTTCCTTCTGTACTACCTTCTGACTCGTCAGCACTTTGTTCAGATTCACTATTTGATTCCCTAACTTCTAAATAATCTTCTGTTTCTGAACTACTGCCTCTCAAATCTTCCTCTTCATCAGAGTTTTGACCTAAAACATCGTCGATAAGTTCATGTATATGTTGTAATTTTTTAAATCACACAAAAATGGAGAATTAAATAACTAAAAGGAATATTAGCAGTCAATAAATAAAATTAAACAAGAAAAAATGCAGACAAATAACCGAGACTGCATTACACAAACACTCGCGTGGGGTAAATATGACCCCAGTATAGAAAACCAGACCATAAAACGGTACAAAAGCACGATTCTAACTGAAATAAATGTCACCTTGAGAATCATACAATAAAAGAAAGGAACGCTAAGTGAGGGAACAGTAGTACCAACCCTCAAATAGGTATAAACAAAATTCCACTGCTGGGGTCATATTTACCCCACGCAAGGGTTAGAGGGTTAAGAATTGTTAATTTAGTAGGAAGAGGGCCCTCAACCCCTTTATTTAAATGCTTCTTAATACACAATTCTTGTGGTTTTTTTTTTGTGAAGGGACTCAAAATCTGGAGGTGGTTCGGGCCTTTCTGATTCTCTGTGAGGCTCTACCCTATATTAAAATAATTACATCGACCCAAAAAAATGCACACTTTAGGCCTTATTGTTTTGGTTTCATTACAGACACCCTCAACAGAATGATGGTTAGCCATTGCTGAACAATTTGAACCAATGCGAAACTTTTCTCATTGCTTAGGTGGGTCATTCCTCATAAAGTCAACCAGGTGCCTGAATCTTGATGTCTCGGATTACTCTGATTTTTGGTGTCCGAGATGCATACAAGGGGTGTTCAAGAATAAACTGAACTTTTGCTAAAACATCTTTATTGTTCATTGTACAACATTTTAAGCACTGTCCCTCTACTGGCAATACACCGTTCCCAACGTTGCTTACATTTTTTGAAAGCCTACTGGAACACACTTTCTGGAATGGTACGCAGGTCTCTTGTCGCATTGTCCTGAATCTCCTCTATGGTTTGGAAATAACGTCCTTTTAACGTGGTTTTAAGTTTGGGAAACAGGAGAAAGTCTGCTAGGGCTAGGTCCAGAGAATACGGTGGAGTGTGATGTTTTGCTAGATAGCTGCAGACAAGGAGCGACGCGTGAGCCGGTGCATTGCCATGATGCAACATCCAAGTCAGGCCTCTTCATCCCTCAAATGTGCTAGAATTCCCTGGTAGACCTCCTTGTTTACCATCTGACCACGTGGTACAAATTCCTGATGGACAATGCCTTTGCAGTCAAAAAACACAACCAACATCACCTGATCTTTGACAGACTCATGTGTGCTTTTTTTTGGATGAGGAGACCCTTTGCCCACCCACTGCGACAACTGCAGCTTTGTTTCAATATCATAGCCATAGACCCACATCTCATCGCCTGTTATGATGTTCTTAAGGAAGTTTTCATTGTCATTGGCAGTGGCAAGCAGTTCCTGGCTGATTTCAACACAGGTCTGTTTCTGATCGTCAGTCAACAAACGCGGCACAAATTTTGCACCGACACGACACATCTCAAGTTTGTCCCTCAAAATTTGATGGCATGATCCTATACTGATGCCCACTTTGTCAGCAACTTCTCGAACAGTTAAACGACGATTTCCACGAATGACAGCATGATCTCTCTTGACATGGTCATTATCTGTTATTATTATTATTATTAGCACCGCGTCTTACTACCCGTTCGGATTATACGCACTTACGCTAATGTGTAATGGTAGGGTGATTGCGAGATGAAATGGAGGACCTACAGTTTAACGTGGAATCCGAACCACGGTGGAAGCCTGGCATTCCCCACATTCACAAGATGTGGTTAATACACGTCTTGTTAGAGGTGAAGGAAGGGTTTGGAAATTAGATAAATCTGTGCCGGGACCGAGGATTGAACCCCGGCCGCCAGCACAGAAGTCTGACACCTTACCCCTAGACCACCAGGTCACCCGTCATCATCTGTTGATGTGGAAGGTCGTCCAGGCTTGGGATCATCACTGACCGACATTCTGCCGTGTTCAAAATGCTTACACCACTCATAGCACTGCGTGCGACTCATACAGTACTCTCTGTATGCTTGGCTAAGTAATTGAAATGTCTGTGTAAAAGTTTTGCCAAAATTGTAGCAAAATTTCACACACAAATGCTGTTCTTCAAGCTCTTACATCGTCACTTTTGCACTACCAATGAACAGCTTCTGCACATGCTCACTTCAGCGGCTGTAGCTCGTCAACTAACGATCATAGTGAAACTCGGCAAATGGCAGTTTGTTGTCTAAACCTACCTCTACGTGTGCTGAGTAGCTGCAATGCGCTTCCTCTGCTGGTTGGTGCGCTATTTCAAAAGTTTTTTTTTTTTTTAAATACACCTTGTATATGACCCACATGGAAAGTCCAAAAATTTTACTTTTTGAGTGACTATTTTTTTTTTTCTATTAATTTTTGAAAATCAAAAATGCCTAAATTATCGTGTATTCAATGTACAACAATGCCAATTACTCTGCAACCATTGGTGCTAAAGAGCTGATCCAGAGCTTGGGAATGACCTGTTCAAGATTGTTGGCAGCACGACACAGTCCCAGCACAGTCTGCGCACAGTCCTATCATTGTGAATCAACCGTAAGGCTCAAAATGGCAAACATGTTTTTCTGCAAACCCCCTTCAATAGCAGAAGTGCAGTTTTTAGTTATAAATCAACATTTAGCATTGTTCTTTTTGCCTTGGTCAATACGAATTGTAATTATTTATTCATCAATGTTGGATGTCAGGATAGTATTTAAAATTGTGGCGTTTTTGAAAACTGTGCCTATTAAAAAATCAGAACGAAAGACCTTGAACATTCCAAAACCTCAACGCTTGGAAGGAAGGGATACAGATTTTTTTTTTTGATTGGGGATGAAGCATTTGACTTTAACCCAACATTAATTTAAGTCTTTATAGGAATTAATCCTAAAGGTTCCCAAAAAAGAGTTTTTAATCATAGGGTTATTCAGAGCTCACATAGTTGTCGAAAAGGTTTGGGAATTTCTTCATTTGTGTTTAGAGTACTTGGGAAATCCCTACAATTACAACCAGAAAAAGTTGCACTTATTGTGCTAGCTCTAGCCCACCTTCACAATTTCATGCAAAGAAACAAACAATCAATGAATAATTATTCACCACCAGGAAGTATGGATTCTGAAATAGAAGAACAATTATTAATTGCTGGGGATTGATAGACATAAAATATGAAGATAACAACTTACTTCTGCTCAGATTTTTGTTTATTTTCTGAGATATTTAACATGTACTTTCTGAACTGGCCGAGTATATCAGCACACAAGAATTTCTAAGAGTGAGAGCAAAAGGGCCTACCAATTGCGATGGAAAAGGTATTTTCACATATCTTTCAGGGTTCTTTTACAAGCCACAATGAACAGGGGACTGGCGGCTTTACTTACCCTCCTAAGGAAGTTGTGTTACACCTGGCTGGGTTTGAACCCACAAATATTGGGGCCCTGAGGCGAGCACTTTACCCCAAGACCAAAGAGATCAACTCCTCTCAGATGTTCCACGAAAAGAGTTCTAGCAACCGAAAATGCGAAATAAGAAAAAAGAATTAGCAGGTTTATCTTTATCCAACAAGAATTGTATACTTTTGAAAGCAAACCATGTGCTTTTGAATACCTACTTTATCAGCACCTGTAGTAATACGAGAATAAAATTAATAAAGAATATTTTAAACACCCTTTTATTTTATATATAAAATATTTCTATAAGCCTGCCCAACTGCAATAACTGTTACGGTTTTAGTTTAGTGGTTTTAAAAATAAAATTGAATATAACATTCAAAATATTATTAAAATGTAACTAAAATAATGTTTTTATTAATAAATATATATTATGGTTTATATAGTAACAAAACTAACACATTTATTATTGATTACCTTTGCTCGTTCTGACACTTTTTTAATTTTACCTTTTTCTATTTTCAGTGCTGACAATAAGTTTGTAATTTTTTTCTTGCATTCACATCGGTTGCCAGTTTTCCTGCTATTTCTTCCCACACATCATTGTGTTGAATTATATTAAAATGCTGTGTATGTTTCGCACTCCTCAACAATGTTTTCTGCTCACACATTTAATAAGGCTCAATGAAAAACACTTTCCTCGGTCCACTCCATCTTAATGCACTAAGAAAACTGGGTGACACAACAGTGATTGGTTCGAAGCAACTCCAGATATGCCGTGACCTCACCACATTTCTTCCTGATACGACTCAAAGCATGTCACAGAGAACTGACGCTAGCTATAATGTTTGTGTCGAGGTTACAAGGTCCATCCAAATTACCATTTTTAGTATAGAGCATCTGTTATGATGCAATGTTACAAGTGTGGATTCTGCTTTACACTAAAAACTTAAGTGTCAACAGGAGTTTATGATATTCCAATGAATGTTATGAACATTTATGCTAACATAAAATGATGCGGTACTTCAGATAAAATACTTGACCATCTCCTATTAAGATTATAAGGGCCTAATTTCAATTGTGAGCTTTCGATTTATTTCTTCCCTGAAAGTAGATGTGTTTATTTTCTAGAGGTTTAGTTAATTTTATTCAATGCCATTTACACACTAGGAGATGTAGATATGAAGGCCTCGTCGAAAATGGGAACAAAGTATTTGTTGCAATTTGGGTATTGTCAAACCATGATTCAGAATGTATCAATCATAGCTTGGTTCCAGCTCAGAGTATTTAAAATAAGTTGGTGTTCTTGGGCATTTTTATTCTGATGTGAATAAATTTCGCACTACTTGGATTGTTTTATGATTATTTTATTTCATATTTTAAGTAAGAAAACATGTTCCCAGATTTTTGTTTGTTTGTAATATATGAAATTTCTGACTTATTCCTGTTTTTTCCCAAAGACAAATTCTCAGCTGATGCCCATTTTCCCAGATGGTAGACACCCTAACCACCAATCTAATGTGCCATGGGACCAAACCCATTTGGCACTATCTTTGTCAAAAGACAGCGGCCGCTCGGTTGGGGGCTGATGGTGGTGGTGATGGGTGTTGTCGTCGTTATCATCATCATCATCATCATCATAGTCATTATTATTATTATTATTATTATTATTATTATTATTATTATCATCACCGCGTCTTACTAACCGTTCGTGTTATACGCACTTACGCTAATGTGTAATGATAGGGTGTTGTGAGATGAAATGGAAGACCTACAGTTTAACGTGGAATCCGAACCACGATGGAGGCCTGGCATTCCACACATTCACAAGTTGTGGTTAATACGCGTCTTGTTAGAGGTGAAGGAAGGGTTTGGCGATCAGATAAATCTGTGCCGGGACCGAGGATTGAACCCCGAACCACCAGCACAGAAGTCCGACACCTTATCCCTAGACCGCCAGGTAACCCGACATATTGGAGTTTTTTTTTATCTATCCATCCTATCTGACTTGATCTTAACTTGCTGTACCATTCCATTCACTAATAAATTAGAATTTCAATTTAATATTGGCAAAATAAAATATTTGATTTTCTTAATATAAGATGATGTCGTATCGTAAGGGATCTACCAAGTAATCATCTAGTAGGCCTATGTTTACGTTTGATTTCAAATTTTAATAAGTTGTCTGAATGTTGGAAAAATACAAAAATATAATTTCAAATAAATATAATTATAATATAATTTGATTCACACCTTGTGAGTAAAATAATGATATACTTATTAAATCTTTAATGACTTGCTCTTTTAAGTAAAATCCAGTGTATTCTATGATAATGTTCTTAGTAAAACCCCTATAATGGCCATCTTGAGTGTGTATTAAAGGGAGATTGTACCACAATATCACACATTTTAGGCTTTTTTTTTTTCAGACAAAATATTCCTTTCTGTCACTAGCAAGCCAAAGGCACACCTCAAAATTGGTTCAGAAATTACTTTTTTTTAAACATGCAATAATCTTATACAGTGACCACATTTCACTCTTTTCCGTAGCAAACCAAACTCTTGCAAAGGAAGCACTATTGTCTCTTTGTCCTGTTTAGAAAAATCTTGAATACAAAACTAATAATTTTACACAAACTTTTTCATTTTAATTTAACCAAGTAAAAGAAATAAAACCCAAATAAAAAAGGAGATGGCGTTATAAATATTGGCCTAGGCTAAAATTTAAAAAACTTATTGTTCTTAACCAACCAACCTTTTATGCTTTAATAAATTTAGAATTCACAATAATATTTATAAAAATAAACACTTTAATTTGAATTTGAGTTGATGACGTCCTCCACCAGAAACAATCATGAGTAGGCCTACACATTATAATGCAAGCCACTTGAGTCAACACAAAGTTCTAAGTCAATATTTACATTCCTTTGTTTCGCCTGTGATTGGAGTGAGTTTTGAATTAATTGCTTTTACTGTCCATTTGGGGTATACGCTTAAGTACTAACTACACTAATGGGTCATGGATGAGGAAGGTTAACTTTAGAGGAAGTGTACATGCATTTGCATGGTGATAGAGTGGGAAACCATTTAGGAAAAAAAAACCACCTCAGTACACCTGATTGGGATTGAACCTTGATCTCCCTGTCATCGGCAGTCTAGTCTATTGAGAAAATATAGCCCTAGACCATGTGTCCACCGAAGCAGGTGATCTTAGTGCTTTTTGATTTGCCACCTACTTGAGTATGTAATTATAACAATAATTAATATATATGTATATAATATTGATCTTGAATAATGATAATTATAACAATAAATTATATATATAATATTGATCTTGAATAATGATATTGATAACAATGAACAATATCATAAAATGGGAGAGATCAAGCATACAATCACCAATAATTTCATTAAACTATACATACTGGCAATCATAATTAGTGATCACAATAGACACATTATGGTTCTGGCCAATATATCATTATTATTATTAGCACCGCGTCTTACTACCCGTTCGGGTTATACGCACTTACGCTAATGTGTAATGGTAGGGTGATTGTGAGATGAAATGGAGGACCTACAGTTTAACGTGGAATCCGAACCACGGTGGAGGCCTGGCATTCTACACATTCACAAGATGTCTTGTCAGAGGTGTAGGAAGGGTTTGGAAATCAGATAAATCTGTGCCGGGACCGAGGATTGAACCCCGGCCGCCAGCATAGAAGTCTGACACCTTACCCCTAGACCACCAGGTCACCCGCCAATATATCACTCAATGACGTGTGAACAAGCGTAAAAGATTCACTCACACCCCTTTGAGATATAGAGGGGAAAACTTGAAGAACTTCAATACATTAAAACAACTGCAGTTAAGTCAATCATTATAAGTAACTCCGACCTTGTTAGCAGTGAGCAAGTTTAATTGTGGGTAGGACCATTTGACTTGTTAGAGCCTAGAAGGAGGGTCAAGTCAAATTGTACATGAGAATAAATATAAATTTAATTGTTAGAATTATTCTGTATTTAACTGTAGAGTGCTATTCCTTCATAAAATTGACTACTAATGTTTGCTCCCCTCGCCAGTACCTTCAGTTGGCCTTGAAACTTCACTATAGCAGATAGTGTTTCCCTTGTGGCGTGCTTTGTGCTCTAGGTCTAGCAGAAGCTCAGTCGTACGAGTGTTTAGCATTAATGAAACACTTTACCAATGTAGTGACAATGGTATCTTAAATCCCAAAACAAAGTCTTGCTTCCTACTACACATGAGAACATGGTAATAAACCATAAAACAAAACAGCCCGAAATTGAAACCTACAATGTAACCAAGGGTGCACTTGACATGCTTGATCAAATATGCCAAAATATTTACTGCAGTAGAAAAACCAAACGTTGGCCTCTTTATATTGTGTATGGAATGCTCAACGTAGTATTTGTAAATTCTTAAAATGTCACAAGGTTCAAAGAAACAAAGAAAAGATTTCCTAAAAAACCTAAATGAGAAGCTGGTAAAAATCCATATGGAAGAACGCTTGAAAATAAAATCACTGCAATGTCCACTTTGGCAAATGATTGCTCATATACTTGAAGTATCATACCAACAGCAAGCAGAAACCTATGCTGCAGCTAAAAGGACGATGTGTTACCTTTGCCCTTCCAAAAAAAAGGCACATGACCATGACATTTTACAGCCACTTTTCTCGTGCCATCACAGGGCAACGTCCTGTGTGTCATGTAATCAAGTTATGTAAACAAAATTACAATTGACAAAAAAACATTTGAACTCATTTATAATAGTTTTCATTTTGTCAATAATGTAATTATGTTTTCAATATAATAAATGTATAGTATTAAAATTTACGAATGTTTAACATTCATGTCCCACACAGAGGTGTTTAGCAGTATAGGGTTAAATTAGATTTAATACTGTAATTAAGGTTATATAAAAAGGTAGGCTAATAATAAAATAGGAAAAATATACAACCTCGATGGGTATGGTATTTTTTTAGGCATATTTTAAATGATGCCATGAATACACCAAAATGTCCATTTTTCTGAGAGATTTCACAAATTAACATTTCATTTCATAATTAGCTTGCAGAAGTCCGCCACAACCACAATAAACTAACCTTTTTTTCCACATGTTGGCCAACATATGAAAAGTAAAAGACACTACAACAAATATTAGTTCCAAACATTCTAATAGGTAGCGCTAAAATCGAAAATTAGTTCCAAAGCATCTCATAGAGAGCGATAAGTACAATAATTTAGTTCTATATAAGAAAATAGAGCGCAGCATAGTGATAACAGGTGGGTAAATGTTAAATAGCGCAATGTTGACTCTAAATTAAGGTGAAACCACATCTATATTTGAAATTGTCACACCAGCACACATGGTGGCGAATACACTTATAAGTGCCTACAACTAATCTACATAGGTGTGGTACCCAGATCTGCCGGAATTTTGGAGTAAATTACCTTTAAATGGGAACGTACGAAGTGAAATGGAAAATCTAATTTAAGGTGCCACAACTTCTCTATTTGAAATTGTCACACTAGCACACATGGTGGCGAATACACATATAGGTGCCTACCACTAATCTACATAGGTGTGGTACCCGGATCTGCCGGAAGTTTGGAGTAAATTATCTTAAAATAGGAACGTACGTATTAAATAGAACAATGGAGTCTCTACTTTAAGGTGCCACAACTTCTATATTTGAAATTGTCACACGAGCACAAATGGTGGCGAATACACTTATAGGTGCCTACCACTAATCTACATAGGTGTGGTACCCGGATCTGCCGGAAGTTTGGAGTAAATTACCTTTAAATAGGAACGTACGTATTAAATAGCACAATGGAGAATCTACTTTAAGGTGCCACAACTTCTATATTTGAAATTGTCACATGAGCACAAATAGTGGCGAATACACTCATAGGTGCCTACAATTAATCTACATAGGTATGGTACCCAGATCTGCCGGAATTTTGGAGTAAATTACCTTTAAATAGGAACGTACGAAGCGAAATGGAAACTCTAATTTAAGGTGCCACAACTTCTATATTTGAAATTGTCACACGAGTACACATGGTGGCGAATACCCTTATAGGTGCCTACAACTAATCTACATAGGTGTGGTACCCGGATCTGCCGGAATTTTGGAGTAAATTACCTTTTAATAGGAACGTACGTATTAAATAGAACAATGGAGTTTCTAATTTAAGGTGCCACAACTTCTATATTTGAAATTGTCACACGAGCACACATGGTGGCGAATACACTCATAGGTGCCTACAATTAATCTACATAGGTGTGGTACCCGGATCTGCCGGAATTTTGGAGTAAATTACCTTTAAATAGGAACGTACGTATTATATAGCACAAAGGAGTCTCTAATTTAAGGTGCCACAACTTCTATATTTGAAATTGTCACACGAGCACACATGGTGGCGTATACACTTATAGGTGCCTACAACTAATCTACATAGGTGTGGTACCCAGATCTGCCGGAATTTTGGAGTAAATTAGCTTTAAATCGGAACGTACGTATTAAATGCACAATGGATTCTTTAATTTAAGGTACCACAACTTCTATATTTGAAATTGTCACACTAGCACACATGGTGGCGAATACACTTATAGGTGCCTACCACTAATCTACATAGGTGTGGTACCCGGATCTGCCGGAAGTTTGGAGTAAATTACCTTTAAATAGGAACGTACGTATTAAATAGCACAATGGAGTCTCTACTTTAAGGTGCCACAACTTCTATATTTGAAATTGTCACACGAGCACAAATGGTGGCGAATACACTCATAGGTGCCTACAATTAATCTACATAGGTATGGTACCCAGATCTGCCGGAATTTTGGAGTAAATTACCTTTAAATAGGAACGTACGAAGCGAAATGGAAACTCTAATTTAAGGTGCCACAACTTCTATATTTGAAATAGTCTCACAAGCACACATGGTGGCGAATGCACTCATAGATGCCTACAATTAATCTACATAGGTGTGGTACCCGGATCTGCCGGAATTTTGGAGTAAATTACCTTTAAATAGGAACGTACGTATTAAATAGCACAAAGGAGTCTCTAATTTAAGGTGCCACAACTTCTTATTTCAATCCTTCTGAATAAATTGGTTATTTTATTAATTGTTATCTTGTCTTTACTTAATTCCTTATAATTTCTGATACTGCCATCTATTGTCTTAACTTAAAACGTACTTTATTATTTCTCGTTTTTAGTGCCCTCTAATGGTTTATTTATAAACTAATAGTTATATCTGGTTTCATAGTTTGATGTTGTCACCCTGCGCATTTCTTGTTTTCCCCTAAAATAAACGTTTATGTGGTTGTGGCTAAGTTCAGTAAAGTGAGAATATTAGATAAGTTGAAAATAGGTTAATGTGAAATTGTTTTATAAGTTAATAATTAAAAAATATAATTAGGATCACAATATAATAATTGAGAAAGAGATAATTACATTAATCCTATTAAAAACAAAATAGGCCTTATTCAAATATTAGATTAGAATTTGTAATAAATATATAAATATGTAATATGTTAAAATTATTGCACATAAGCTATGTGAAATTACAGTTCTGAGTAAAAATAAGAAAGTAAATTGATAAGTTAAATTTAAGCCTATTTAGGATCATTCAGTTTCTAATCAAAAAACAGTAGTCCTAAAATACAATTAAACATCAGAATGTATTAAATATAAGATAGATAGATATTTATTTTCACATTATTTACATTCTAATAATATCTGTTTGCATTGGTTTGTCTCAGACCTGATGATGGCTGAATAGCCGAAACATGTCGTCAATAAACTTCAATCCAACGAAGAAATATTAAGGAGTGGAATTAACGAACCTAACTAAGGAACGGTTTATGATGAGCACTTATTAACCTAATTTCATTATATCAAAAAATTATCTATCTATCTTATATTTAATACATTCTGATGTTTAATTGTATTTTAGGACTACTGTTTTTTGATTAGAAACTGAATGATCCTAAATAGCTTAAATTTAACTTATCAATTTACTTTCTTATTTTTACTCAGAACTGTAATTTCACATAGCTTATGTGTAATAATTTTAACATTTACATATTTATTACAAATTCTAATCTAATATTTGAATAAGGCCTATTTTGTTTTTAATAGGATTAATCTAATTATCTCTTTCTCAATTATTATATTGTGATCCTAATTATATATTTTAATTTTTAACTTATAAAACAATTTCACATTAACCTATTTTCAACTTATCTAATATTCTCACAAGCTCGTTCCTTACATAATATTCTCTAGTTAAGAGGATATTAGACCTGTACCGCCATTGCTCCCAAATGTGGCAAAGAAGACCGTGCAGACTCTTAGGGAAATCATGTTTACGAAACAATAAAAAATGCTATAATATATTATTTTGCATTTTTTGAAGAGCGTAAGAATATGGCGACGTACCTATGTTTTAATCTATTTCATTATATGTTTGAAAAGCTCATAAATCCTTAATAGATTCGTTTAAAATAAATCGTGATTCAGAATAAAATAATAAAAATTTAAAAGCTATATATATACAATATTATCTAACTAAGACGTTTCCATAAAAAAAATCCATAGTCACAACAGAAAAAACGGAATAAATATTATTTTAAAACGATTATTTTTTTAACGGTTGTTCTGATATCTGGAGGAAAGACTCTGAACTACCCGAACGAGGGACGAGGAAATGGTTATGGGGAGGGGGGCAGGGGAGGTTTGTTGAAGGAAGTAAACACAAAAGGAATGTGGATAGTGTCCGCCTGACCCAAGCCTGGTGCTTTGGGCTAAAGGCAGATAAGAGAAGTCAGAAATAACTAATTAGCTCATTTATGCTACAGTAGTATTGACGTTTGTCTTGAGAAGTCACAATGAATACTTCGGGATTTGACAGAAGAAGAGGCTATATATAAATCACATCTACATTTATGCGCCCCACGTAAGAAAAGACGAGGAATAGAATTAAAATAATATTGGAAACAAAGGTAGTCTAAAAATTTATTAATTTAGAACATGTAATTCCAATTTAATTATCTATTTTTCAAGTAAAATATGTAAAGCTGAATTTTATATATTAATCTATAAAATGATAATTTACAGCTAGAGAAAATATCAAATACCTTCCTAATAAATTGGAATTTTTTAAACGATGCCCGATTGAAATATTCCAATAAACTAAATTTAGGATTTGGGATATATTAAAGGTGATATCGAAACAAATATGCCAGCGTTTGCCTGTAGTGTGTATGGGAACACCTCAGTGAAAACAATAAATGTGTTGAAAAACATTCATAAAGAACCATTCTTTGACAGGTTTAAAAACTATTTTTATATCTTGCAACTTTGTTTTTGATAAATCCTATCAATGACAATTTAAAAAAATCCTATATAAATAAAGCTATACATACTGTATCTTTCTTTATTTGTTTTAAACATATCTTTCTTCCAAGACTACTATAGGCTGTCGTGAATCCTAACTGTATATTACAAACTTGTGAAAAAAACCTAAACTGTAATGACGTACACGCTGAGTTCATTTAACGTGGTTTCCCGTTGACATAGTCATCGGCGTTCAAATCCCGGCCGGGTGTAGCTATGGTATTTTTTAAAATGTTTTCCATACACGTCTTCCTTGAAAATTTGGGTACATTTTAACTAAGTTTTACTTTACCCATTCCAACTCTATTAGCTTTATTAAAATGCATGTTTCCCGGATAGGTATTATGACCCCGAGAATAAAATAAGGTAATTTTTATTAATTACAAAATTATTGGACCTTAGGGAATTAATTGCAGTGCCTACAAAAATCACTAAGAGACTTTTTTATTTTTATACACCCACTTTGGTGGCCGCGTGATCTAAAGCTCTACTCTCGCAATAGACTATAGACTGTCGATGACGGGTGTTTAAGGTTCGAATCTAGGTCGGGTGTACTGAGGGTGGTTTTCCAAAATGGTTTACTACTCTCCCTCCACGTAAATGAGGGCATACTTAATATTGATATAACCTTCCTAATCCCAAAACCCTTAGCTTAATTAGTACATAAGCATAACACCCGAAAGGGTAGTAAGACGCAGTGTTAAAGAAAATACTTTTTACCGTATTTTTCAATTTTAATTTTTCATACCATTAAAGAGCATTTTGGAGACAATTGCAAACTGATTTTAATTGTAATAGAAAAAAACCAAAGTTGCTGGAGGCAGATAACGGTGATCTAACTGAGAGTCCACACATCACATCTATTGAGACTGTAGTTGTGAATGATGTTAGTTATGCCGTTCCATCAGAACATTACTTTGATATGGATAATTATAGCGCTTTTACAGAACCACAAAGGTATGTGGATCCAAAAGACACATTTTAATATAGTTCATTTAGACTGTTTTTTATGTTTATCAGACTATTCATATTATAGGCCTGCTTATAAACTAACACTGGTAATAAATTAAAATGTTATCAATGTTGACCAACAAAAAATTGGTGTATTTTATATAAAACCCTTCTTACCAGAATCTACCATTGCAAATCATAAAACCAAGCTAAGAATGAGCAAGCTTTAAATAAGCTCAATGACTATTTAAAAAAAAAACGTTTGTAATCAGATCAATATTTTTACAAAAGGAAAATAAGTTTATTTGTATATTGAATAGATTGCAATAAAACCTTGTAATAAAAAATAAGTCTTCCTTTGCACAAAAGTGATGAACAGTATAGGATCTTTGTTTTAACGACGGGGCTAGTAATATTCCGGGGCAAGGTGGCCCAGATATAATAAATATATACGTACATAATATGTAGTGCTTAAAAATAGCATAATCACGATCATCAACATATCTTAAACAGTGGTGGATTCCGGAGGGGGCGATAGGGTTGATCCCCCCCCCCGGAAAGAAAAAATATCGAAAATATTGAAAATAATATCTTACTTTAATTTTGTAAAGAATGACGCTACCATTTCCCTTGCCAAACTCCTTCATAACCTAACATCAAAATAAGAGTTTGGGAAATATCTTGAATAGGAATTTGTCACAATTTAAATCACAAATCTTCTCTGAAAGTTTCCTGGATTCGGCTGATGTGCCCAGCATACTTCTAGCTGGAATAAATTTCATGTGAGGGAAACATTTCTTTACAGCGCAGAAATTAGTACATTTTTAACTTCAAATTATAATAATCTTAGTTTTGCCTGGAATACTGATACATTGTTTGCTAAATCTGAGATGTAATTATTTTTCTCTTGATTTCCTCTGAAAGTTTTCAAAACCTTGCCTCTGCTGCAGTAAACACGGTCACCATATTTGGCCTCGGTTTCCATTGAGGAATCCTTTGAATTGTCGGTGATTGAGTCCTCTGATTTAATGAAGTTCTCTGTTTGCACTAATGTCCGTATCAGATTTCTTTAGCCCAGATATTTTACAACCTAATTTTACTGGTGTAAGCCTATAATGCAGTGATATGCAATAAGTGTGTTGGCGTGGCAAAGTTATCACATATGCTTTGTGAGGAGAGACACTATTCCATTGTTTGCTCTAATCATTGTAGACAAATTTATACAAATACCTTTTTGATGCCTTGCAGCCTTGATCTGTCCATCCATGGAGTACAGAAAGACGAGTTATTAATAAATTTAGAATTCTTACGTCACACCTGGAGCAAATATGCTCATTTGAACGGTTGATGTTATGTCAGAGAACTCATATATGGCTAGTGAAAAAATAGATGCCAATTTTTTGAAATTTTCAAAAATTTCGATGCAATAATACGTGCAATATCTGTGACACTGCGTTACATAGATATTCAATCAAGACATATTTACTCAAACTTCTTCACGCAATTAACACAAGGTTTTTACGATACGGCTATCAAACAATTATTAACAAAGTCCCCATAAATAAACGGACTCGATGTCATAGCTGCTGTTGAAGTATCGGTAGACTTACTAAGCATAAACTTTAAATGCTTTCGTCCCTTAATAAAACTTTTAATCATATTTCGCTGACAACCTAGTCTAAGTAATATGAGAATATGCTAGGAATTTATTTTGCAAATTTCATTTAGTTGGTTGGCCGCAATAAATGGCATGGCGGGCCATGGGTTGTGCACCACTGTCTTACCTTATCCGTGAGAAAAGGGTTCATTTTTGCCTTAATATGTCCTACTCTTCTAGAAGTCATGCTGCTGTAGTTTCTTACAATACTAAAACTCCTCTATATAAAATACACAAAGTAATGTACCAAGCTAGTCCCGGGAAGTTGACTAAGAAGATGGAGATGTGAAGACTTCGTCAAATTGAAAGAACAAGAAGTCTGCCTGCAAAAGTGAAGAAAAAGAACCCATTTAGACCTAGGTTGTCTAATAATGACAAAGACTATGGGCCTTGTGCTCAGAAGCCTGATATGGTTACGGAAAAATTTGATAGAGAGAAAATTAGATTTATTGCTACTTTACCAAGCACATCAGAGCAACGTGAGGAGCTTGAAAGAGGGACACTTCTCCAAAGAAATAGTGGTCGATGGAAAGAAGTACGGCGAAAGCTGCTCACTGCCTCTAACTTTGGACCCGTTTGTCGAAGACTTCCTCACACATCTTGTGAAAAGGCTGTTCAAGGTATGCTCTATGATGATTTTGACACAGATGCAATGCTGTACGGTAGAGATGATGAGAAGAATGGTATATTGGCTCTTGAAAATAAAATGAATATTAAAGTTGAGCCTTGTGGGCTCTTTGTTGATCCGGAATTATCTTACTTGGGAGCAACTCCCGATGGTCTAATAGGATCTGACACCATTATTGAAGTGAAGTGTCCACCCTCAGCAAGGAACATGACACCAGAAGAAGCTGTTTTAAAAAGAAAATTTACTTTTTGAAACATAAGCAAGGACAAAAGAGAAATTACGCGCATTAACAAAAACACACTACTATCAAGTGAAAGGCCAACTTCACGTGACCAGGAGAAGTTATTGCCTCTTTGTTTTATGGAAAAATGTGGGTATAAAGGTCGAGAAGATTTTCAGAGACGATGCATTTTGGGCTAGCCACATGGAGAAAAAACTGAGCCAGTTCTATCTAGATTGTCTCCTGCCAGAGCTTGTAGATCCAAGACGCAGACGATCCATGCCGATTAGAAATCCACCTTACATAACAAAGGCTATTGAAGACAAACAAAAGGCTGACAAATGTAAGGCAATGGCCCTTGAGAATTCCAATTCAAAACCTAAAGTGAGGCGAAAGCTTTAGTTATTAGGCTTCCAAACGCAAATATAGAGCTAAACTCCCCTTACCTCAATTTTGACTTGTTTTTTAATTGTTTCGTGATTATGTGCTAAAAACAAAATATATAATCTCTAAAATTATGAATAGTTATAAAATTAAAATTGTCGACTGTGTTTGTTGAAAAGTTAACTAAACTCAAATGTCTTGTATTCTATGGTGATTGTGATCGTTTTATAGAGTTCTATATAAGGGTCTGTCAAATAAATTGCTATTTGCTTCCCATAAAATTATATAAAACAATTTTTTTAACTAATTAATAAAATAATCACAACATTTCTAAGTGGTCAAATGCGGGTAAATGATTGTTTCGGAGCGTATATTGACATTTCGAAAAACTTTTATCCAACTATGTTTTTAAATTTCATATAATAACTATAGTATGAAGAGAAATATGTTGAATATATTAATGTGAATGTGTTCAATTCATTATTTTATAAAATTACTGGTGAATGTATAGAATCACCAATAGTAAAAGTAATTTACCAGTAATTTTTTTAATATACCTATCCACTTTGGTGAAAGTATGAAACATCAACGGTATTTTCTACATCTACCATTGATTTTATAAAACATATAAGTTATGCTGAATATATTATAAAACATAACTCAAAACTAATCAAACCTTTACTTAGCTTATTAACATTAACCAGTGACTGATGGTAATTTTATAAAATCACCGGTGACTTTATAAAATTTTCAGCGATTGAAATAGTGTTTTTGTAGATTCACCCAATGTAAAAAAATACGAAAAGTAGCAACAGATGAATAAAGGCATCTGATTGGCTGAGCGTTTGAGTCACTCAGTACACAAGCCAGCTCGTTAATTATATTCTCAAAGATAATGGAAGATAATCTTAGTTGTTAAAAATTCGGTAATATGTTAGAATTTGGAAGAATAAATAAACCTTAAAAATACACACCTATACAATCAACATTGTTACTCTACTTATTAAAAATAAATGGTACGGACGACGGTGCACCGCACAGTCTTTCTCCATCTCTCATATTAAAATGGACTGATTTACTAAAAACTTGTAATAGTTGTGAAACGAAATAATAGATTCCCCATATTTTTACAGAAACACTCCACCAAAGGTCATAAAGGAAATAATATACACTGCTAGCTATTTAATTCCTTACTCCATGGCAATAGATTATTCAGAACACTTGCAGAAATGTAATAAAAGGGGAACATCTTTGTCCACCAAAGAGCATAATAAATTTCATATTTAAAAGATCTCCAAATTTATGTTTTTATATTTTCTTATATCTCAGAAACTATTGGTTTTTTGAAATATGTTTCGAATAAAATATTTGTTATTTTTAACAGTACAAAAAAAATACAGTTCTAAGTATTTTCGTATCTCAAATAGTAGCGGAGAAATGATCAAAATTGGAAATTAACCCTTATGTAAAGTAACCTTAAAGTCACTTTCATAGGAAATGGAAAATTGCCATTTTGTTTGTAATATTAAACAATACGTAAATAAAAACATTAAACAAAACATTTGGCTCTTCACTAAATATTAAAATAAAATAAACATATGTTTGTAATAATTTTCAAAACAATTAGGAGTTTTAACTTTTATTTATTTATATTTTATCTCTAGAAAAAAATTATTTCAATAAATTTATTTTGTGTAAGTGAACTTATCTAAAACTATGCAAACTAATATAAACATCCTAGGCCAAACCTAAATACACTTTAATTGACTTGTACCAATTAGAATAAAACTCTGGTAGTCCGAGATTCCGGATAATCTGATCAGGGGGCCATTTATTGGCATTCCTTTACCCATTTCTTGAGTTAGCCACAAAAAAAAGTGCCCCATTAAACTTGGCAAACAATTACTATTTCAATGTTCGACGACTATTCAGATATTAAATTAATGTTGAGGAACCAAAAAATTACATTTTAGAATTAATTTCATTTCTGTCACTAATGCTTTTCCAACTACAAACTTCTTAGCTAGTTTAGTCGCAATTTTACAATTACCGAGACATTTTAAAACTTCCAGTTTTTTTTCCATAGACGTGTCCACAGAAGGGTACAGGTAGGCCCCCCTTTTGTTCTTTCAAATATTATGTTCAATGAGGCAGGCACGCACGCACACACACACACACACACACACACACACACACACACACACACACACACACACACACACACACACATAGCTGTAAGAAATCATTGCTTCATGTGAGAAGGATGCATATAATTCTTATTACAATTTAAAAATAGCTCTAAATAACTTCCAGAGTCTTATGATTTGATCGCTCTTAATAAAATATAAAGATATGGAAAAAAAAATCCAGGAATGGACTACTCTGAATAGCTTCCATAAAGAAAAGCTATATTTAAATATATTATTATAAAAAACTTTGTGTCAGTGGCGGTGGAACTGACGGGTAAGGGGAGGCACTGCCCATGGGACGAATTAGCCCCCCATGGAAAGAAGTTTCTCTCTCCTAGATACATTTCACACACTTCGACAGTATTGAATATTAAACTAAAAGATTGCCTTAAATAGAACTCAAAATGATTTCTATGTGCATTAAATTTTCAAAAATTAACTGGAGAAGACCACACCCTATATCTTCTAGAATAATGTAACTGTAAGAAAAAAATCTAAATAAATAAATCGAGGCAAGGGCCACTCAAGATAAGTTTAAAATGGTTGTAATTTTGAAGAATTTTCTTGCTATAAATACTACTAATGGATTTTGAAAGCCTTTAATTTTTAAAAATTGGCCAGTGGAAGATCACTTCAAACATCTGTTAGAGGCATCTACTTAATTTTCGGTAATTAATATAAAAATATTGTTAGATATAGGACTCTTGAAAAAGCTACATAGTAAATGAGTAAATACAGCATTTGACGAGTACAATCCAGCTCTTGGAAGCGTCTATCCCTTAGACATATTGATAGTCATTGCAAAAGCAACTTTATTTTAACTCACATTAAAAAAAACCATGTGTTTTAACGTAAACTGAGTATGCTATGACAGAAGTTGCAAAAAAAAAATCCTATCCACTGAGACCTTATTCATCGCTGTAGGCTGTGTGTAAGTTGAGAAAAAGGAATGTTGACAACAGAAATAATATATACGATAACATTAAATATTATCAAATAAATATTTATTGAGTACAGAAAAACATGAATATGATTACGATCAAACATTCTATAACAATCTTGCCAAAACAACCAAACAACCTGCTTTGGTATCCGCATGGTCTAAACTTTAAGGCATCGCTCTTGAAATAAACTGGACTGCCGCAGACGCAGAACGGGTACCCGTCATTTGGCCTAAAAGGCATTTGGCCTAAAGTGTAGGCTAAACGCCTTTAGGCCAAATGCCTTTAGGCCAAATGCCTTTTAGGCCAAATGCCTTTAGGCCAAATGCCTTTTAGGCCAAATGCCTTTTAGGCCAAATGCCTTTAGGCCAAATGACTTTAGGCCAAACGCCTTTTAGGCCAAATGCCTTTTAGGCCAAACGACTTTTTGTAAAGTTAATTTTTAGACCATTTATTAAAATATGTTTTGCTGTCTTCGGAAACATTCGTTAAGATTTGTAGTGATGCTAATAGATGGCGAGGTGTGTAGTGTTTAGTTAAATAGTATATACTACCGTTTCAAAATATATAAGTCTTTTCTAAATTTACTACTTCCCAAGGTATAGCAGCACGTCCATTATACTGTAGTACCACTTTTGTATGTTGAACTTTTTACATTGCCAAAGTTTTGGTCTAATTTTTGACAAGCCATCTTGTTAATATGGGGAGTGCCAGGCCACCACCGTGGTTTGGATTCCACGTTAAACTGTAGGTCCTTCATTTCATCTCACAATCACCCTACCATTACACATTAGCGTAAGTGCATAACCCGAACGGGTAGTAAGACGTGGTGCTAATAATAATAATATTTGTACCGTTTTGTACCAGAAATAAAAAGTTTTGTACCCGTACCGTTTTTTATTAATTAGCACATACATGTGGTCACACCATTTTAATATTTTTTTTTATTTTGAATTTTGAATATATTTTTTTTAAGTGCCAAAGTATATTTTATCAGTCTTTCTAAGTATATTTGTTTATTAATTTTGCTAAATGAATTAATCAATCATTCATTTTTTAATAATCATATTAACTTACTCGAGTTTGCCCACGGCTTCGCTCACATTTAAGTTGGGTAAATTATCTTATTTTTAGCAAATCATCTAAACCAGGTTTTCTCAAACTCTATACTCTTGAGCCTTATATGAACATAAAATTAATTGTTAAGACTCTTATTCTTAGAATAAAATAACTTTTTTACCTTAAAATACAAAAATGAGACATTTATTATTTAATTGATTTAATTATTTTCTGATAAGAGCTTTGTAGAAGTTTATAAAAATAGTAAGGTTTTGTAAGTTATTAATTAATTTTATTACTTCATAGGCCAAACAAAATATTAATTTTTTAGTCAATCATAATTTAGGCAAGTCGAAAGAAGTGAGAAATTGGTTCACACCTCATCTGAAATCCCTTCGCGCCTCGCAGTTTGAGAAACCCTGATCTAAACTACCAAAAATACAATTTCAGACACGTATGAGGCGAAAACTTTGTATGTTGATGAAGCCACAAATTAACTACTACCTATAAGAAGTAAAATCTATTTTATATATATATATATATATATATATATAAAATCTATTTTATATATATATATGCAGTCTTTGCATCAATATTTGCTCGCTTACGCAGAGACATTGTTGAAATGAACACCAAAAGAAATAGTTTAAATTTACTAACTTAACATGAATTAATTTGAAAGAATCACTCTAGTACTAAGCACCTCAGCTTATCAAATAAATTGTTCTGTTAGTAATTGTTTCTATTGGTTTTTGAAAATTTTCCCTTTTCCTCCCCAATCATAATTTCTCTAACTCCCATTTAAACACATAGTTTTAAGAATACTTTCTTTATCTATAGTTGTTCTTCTACCTGCCAGCCAAATTTCGATTTTAAACTATAGATAAAAGGTTTTTTATAACTCCCCCCACCCCTCCCTTGATTTCATGGATTTACATTTTAAAATGCTCAGACTTATTAGTTATTTGGAGTGGTGCATTTACGGGCATGCCAAAATTCAATTTTTAACGACACTGCACTGAGATGTAGTAGTTTCTATTAATTTTGTAGATTTTGGATTCCTTATTCCCAACCCACTTTGAGAAATTTTGAGTCTAACGTTATTTTGGCTATCTGGGATTTGATGTATCTTTATTTATCTGTCAAAATTTTATTTTTTTCCTAATCTCAAAAAGTTTTTTTCTCTATTATACTCCATCACCACTATTTCTCAGAATGCAATTTTAAATAATAATAATAATAATAATTATTATTATTATTATTATGTAAATGTCTATTTGTATTGTTTCTCGTACCTAATTAATACATTTAAATTCTTTACAATACAGAGAAGTAATTAAATATATTAGTTTTTGAAAATGTTGACCTCCAAGCTCCCCTTCCTCCTGCAATTACTCAACTCACTGAGAAATTTCAATTTTAAGGTTTATTTGGTCATCTTGATGGGTCCTTCCTTATACTAAGGCTACTAGAGTTGTAGGGAAGGCTCGTTCACTTTACCGGCCAGCACTCAGCTCTACCCTAACACGCAGCGCTGCTGTAACGTCTGCTCGTGAACTAGCCAAGCTTGCTTCTGTTCGGATCATGTGACTGTGTAGTGCAGCACTTTTTTTAAATTATTATTCAGCACCACGTCTTACTACCCATTCAGGTTATACGCCTAAGTACTAATTACGCTAATGGATTAGGAATTGGGAAGGTTGAATTAGTGGAAGTGAACCCGCATTTGCGTGGAGGGAGAGTGGAAAACCACCCCCAGTTCAACCAACCGAGATTGAAACCTCGATCTCCCCATCCTCAGCAGTTGAGCTCAACACGACTAGCGCGTTAGCTATCTACGCCACCGAGGCGGGTGCGCTCGTTACTAACTTCTTATTTATGTCAAGTATGCTTCCAAAGTCAATGTGAATAGTAAATGTTTGTATGATTATTGTAAGCTTTCTTATTATTTATGCGTGAAGGGTTACGAAAAGTGTCATACCGATACTAAGAAAATGCCGGGTAAGCGTTGTATCGTTGCCGTATGCAATAAAAGTAATCTAAGAGATATGGTGTTATACACCATGCCTTCCCTAAAGATTCTGATGTCAGATGAAGATGTATTCCCTTCTGAACGAGATGGAAAATCATGATTCATATTTTATTTGCTCAGAACATTTTTTCACCTAATGAATATGAACAAGACCTTCAGCCCTAACTGCTGTAATTTCCTTAAAAAAGCAAATTAAAATCGCCCTTATTTGTGATGTCTCCGAAAATGTTATCCAAGGGGAAAATATATCACCCGTGAATCTAGGCATTGTATTAGATTTACGAAACAAATAGTAAGTGATTTCATGGCGGGTAAACATGTCACCCCCAATAGTTTTACTTTATGGAAAAGTCCCCTTCTATAGTGAATTTAATTATTTGTTTAAATAGTTTACTTAACTGCAAGATTTCACATATGCATTTTATAACCTTATTATCCAAATCGATCTTGCTTCATTAATGTGGACAGTAGTCTGGAAGAGAAATCTCCCCATGCAAGGTGTTTATAGTTTTATGATATCCGTGCCATCTTAAAACATACTTTAGAAACATTATTTCTAAATTTAATAAATCACGTGGCTGTTTGACACACATAAATATGTTTTGTACAAGAACATAGTTTATTGTAGTACATGAACAAATGTATATAGTACGCAAGTTAATGAAAGAATTAAGGTATTTGGTGACGTAAGTGTTACCTTAAATTATATGTTAACTTTCAATATAAATTTAATAACCCTCTTGTAAGTAGGCCTATTCATAAACCAATTTGTAGTATAGTGAAAGTCTTGAATTTATATTAATGTTCAAATGAGTGTGTCAAACTATATATTTAAAGGGTAATATTAGATTCAGCTACATTTATGTTATATAAGTTGCTAATAATATATGCCCCCCTCAAAGTTGGAGATAATATGTGTGTCCACCACCTATATCCCCCACCCGCCCCCCCTCAGTTGGAAATAAAGTTGTCCTCTAAGATTGAAGTTCAAATCCCAGCCGGGTGTAACAAGGGTATTTTTCCCTAAAATGGTACCCCACTCTCAATATACGCAAATGTAGGTACATTCAATCTAAAATGTAACATTCCTCATTCCTGGTTCATTAGGGTAAATTGATGTATGTGTACAACTCAAACGGGTAGTAAGTCACAATGAAAAAAAAAAGTATTGTGATGACTATCAAGAGTATCGGCGAAGCTTTATTAGTGTTGGGCGAGGTAGTTTGTAAAAACACTATTTTTAAGGAGTTTTTAGGTGATTGACTCCAAGCCAGTGGAAAATATTTGAAAATGGAATGCCACTAAAAGCTATTTGGGGTCTCCCTTAAGCATTTAGAAATAATAATAGATTGTTTTAGAATCTTTTTGAAGTTTGATGCAAACCATCTTTCAGCTTCAAATTCAAGTATATCAGAGGGAAGTTTAACAAACTGGAGGAAGGCACATTTCGATGGGGGGAGAAAAATTGGGTAATACCCCACCCTATCAACCCTTCCCTCTTTCCCAGTTCACGCTCAATGAGTGACACTCGATATAAAACTAGTGACAGACACACCGTAGAATGTAGATTATTTCCTCAGAGTCTGACAAATTAACTTAAATCTAGAACAAATATAACATCCAGCCCCCTGACAGTTAATTCATCATTGTGAAAGGGGAAAAGCACAGTCAACCAATGATACGTTTTTCGGACATTCCAGGAATCGAACCCGGGACATTTAGCTCAGTATACAAACACGCTACCAACTGAGATAAAGTGTCGGACTGTGTATTGAAATCAACATTTAGTACGGTTTATGTGTTGTTAGCAAAATAATTCTATATTACGTGATAAAATAATTACACCTCTGTACACAAATAAAAAACTGGTACGTTGGTATTAACGCTGTAAGCTACCTGGTCTCATAAGTCATCGCACTCAAAATATAACTTGTTTTTGAGTGACGCGGAGGTCGGGGTGTAGTGTAGTTCTTCTTTTATATTCATTCATGTATTAAATTATAAAAGACTTGTGAGATTTAAATGTATTTATTGAATGATCATAATACTAGTGTAAATATTTTTATGAGAGTTCGGCCATTCATTTTTTCGGGTACAAAGGCTCCTTCGGTCTAAAATGTGAGAACCCCTGGTCTAAGTCAATATATGTTAATGCCTTGAATAACACGCTCTGGTAGCTTTGTCATTCGAAGTACTTTAGTATTAATTTTAACCGAAATTGGGTGGGGTGCGAGTGAAGTCTCTATAAGCGAGGTCCTCGGTGTAATAACCCATATCTTGTGTTAAGAGACTTAAAAACTAAAACGAACTTAATTACCAGAATGGTGGCTAATAGTTATATACATTTTCTTGTATACAATGTATGGAAGCTACTATGGTTGTGCTTTTTTCAATTGAGAATATAAGTGGCACTTTTAATATGTGTGTGTTTTGAATATAAAGTCTTAAACCAAGTCTTAAAAAGGAGCCTATGTATACGACTCATCTTCTGTGTCTAATGTTTTAGTTATAAAGTAAATAATTTATGTTTGTATTGAAATTATTTGGGGTTATGGGGGAAGGTGCCCCTTTTACTCCACCCATTGAGTGCGCCACTGGTTCTAAGTAAACGCTTAGTGAGAGGTCATTTTATCATAGATATAATTAATTTATAAAATATGATAGTTATTAAAATGGTTTTTATGAACTTATAATGCCCCTTTTTCTCGTCAAGTGAAAAAATCAAAAGTATATCCATTAGCTTTTATTTAATTAAAGGGTACTAAACTTTTAGTTCAAAACCCTTTTAAAAAGGTTTAGATTATATATATAATGTTAATAATGAATACTTTTTGAGCCAGTGTGTTAAAGAGTCTCTCATTTTATATTATTAAGTCAATATAGTAAGTATAGTATTTATCTTAAAAATGTTAAATAAAGTTTAAATGTAATTATAATGATACAAAAATGTACATTTGTTATATTTGAATATGATGTATTTTCACTGTCTAAAATATGTTTTTCAAGTAAATAGAGTAAGCTCTAGTAGTGTTGTTTTTTCATTGTATCTTCACGCCAGTCAATGCTTTCCACATTTAATAGCAATTAGAAGATAGGTATGAGGAAGATAAAATTATGAGAAGTACCCTCGTTTGCGTGGAAAAACGGGAAACCATTTAGGAAAAATTACCTTAAGTACACCGTGTAATTGAGCAGGCGCGGTATGCACATTTTTGTCCTCGATTCATTATTTTATAGTAAAAATCTTTCTTTCAAAATTGAAGATGAAATACATATTTAAAAAAATTAGATATCACTAAACTTTACACAAAAATATACAAATCAATACATTATTTAATCTATATAAAGCAAAGGATGAAGCAAGACAGAGGTACCCGCCAACAACTCGTGAAACTCAAAACAAATTATGTTAGTGGGTTTGAAAAAGAACCAAAGGAAAGTTGCCGGGGAACAATGAATTTTTTTTATGGTTTATTTCAAGGTCGTTTGCTATTATTAGGAATGGAGGGAGGAAAGGACTGCTGCCTAAACCCACCCTTCAAAGTCTCTTGTAGAGTGCGACGGAGAAGAGAGAAAGAGAAGATTTAGCCTGTTTGCCACGTAACTCAAGTTGGCCCGCCACATTGCTGAAAAAAACCTTTTTTGTCTAATCGTTTGTGCTCTATTTGTGCTCATATGTGCCCGAACATGAACATTTTTGCTGTGAAACTGGCCAATTTAGAAAATATTTAATGTGGTGGGCTAACTTGAGCTCAAGCTAGCCCACCACATATTGAAAAACACAACATAACAAAATTTATTTAAGTCAATCCATTGTGCTTCATTTGTGCTCATATGTGCCCGAAAATGAACATTTGTGCTTTAAAATTAGAAAATCTAAAGAACAATTAATGTGGCGGGCTAACTTGAGTCTTCCTTATACCATAACCTGTAGAAAAAATTGAATTCAAGCTGGCCCGCCACATTTTTAAATATCAATGTAACAAAATTCTGTTTTCACCATTCTTTTTTTCGTTTGTGCTCATATGTGCCCAAAAATGAGTATTTGTGCTCATATGTGCCCAAAAATGAGTATTTGTGCTCTATAATTAGAAAATCTAGAAAACAGTTAATGTGGTGGGCTAGCTTGATCTCTAGTTGGATCGCCTTCATTAAATGTTATCTAAAAGGCCTAGATTCACAGCCCTAACGTTAATTTTCGGGCACATATGAGCACAAACTAAGAACAAACGAATCGTGAATACAGAATTTTGTTACATTGATATTTAAAAATGTGGCTGGCCAGCTTGAACTATATTTTTCTACAGTTTATGATATAGGGAAGGTTCAAGTTAGCCCGCCACATTAAATGCTCTCTAGATTTTCTAATTTTAATGCACAAATGTTCATTTTCGGGCACATATGAGCACAAATGGAACACAATGGATTGACTTAAATAAATTGTGTTATGTTGTGTTTTTCAATATGTGGCGGGCTAGCTTGAGCTCAAGTTGGCCCACCACATTAAATATTTTCTAAAATGGCCAGTTTAACAGCACAAATGTTCATGTTCGGGCACATATGAGCATAAATAGAGCACAAACGATTAGACAAAAAAAGATTTTTTTTCGGCATAGTGGCGGGCCAACTTGAGTCACGTCTGTTTGCCTCTAGGCTATAAGAGTGTCACTTTTTGGAATGGGAGAACACAAGCGATCCTAGCGGTGAGATATTTTTACCAACCAAAGCTCGTCAGATTTATCCCTCTGGCCTCTGCTGCAGCCATTGGCATTTCGGAGGTCCACTTGCTTACATCGTACGTTTTTCTTACCCTAGGAAGTTATCATCCTGTAAAGGCTACTACATTTTGTATTTTTACGTTTTATGAAGACTTAAAAAAAGACCAACGACAATTCCATAAAATCTTTTGTATTTTTTTCACAAGTTGAAATAATTCCTGAGAATGCTTTGCAAATTACTAGGAGGGAAATTAGTATATAGTTTTTTAACAAAGGACCTATTGTATTAACATAGCCCATGTTGTTAATAATATCACCGTAATAAAAGTTATATATTAATATATATATATATATATATATATATATATATGACCATTGTAATATTTACTGGCAAAATTTATTTAATGCGTCACTATTATTTATATATTAATTATTAATCCAATAGATAAAAAAAAATATGTTCATATATATCTCAGTAGCGCTAAACGAAAATCGGGCGTCACTTCAGACAAATTTAAAGTGGGTGGGTTGAATATTGGTTTCCACTTTCATTTTGCCTTTCGGAATAAGTTGTCAAAAGTCCCCATAATTTGAATGTACGCATATAATTTTACCGAGCGTAAACGATGCTGAGAATAGGATTTTCTTATTGTTTTTCGTTAACTTTATGACCGTGAGATATATTAACAAGGAAATAATATCGGAAATCTATATATAAAAAAGATGATAGAGTGTTTTGTGAACTACTGATTTAGTTGTATGTAGGATATTGTCAATGTTTTTAGAAATATTGTAACTACCTTGCATCAGTTGTGCTATCTATATTCAGATGAAACAACTAACAGTACCTTTTACTTTCCGAAGATAACCGAAGGTTTTAAATTTACATTTTAGGCCAAATGACTTTAGGCCAACTGCCTTTTAGGCCAAATGCCTTTTAGGCCAACTGCCTTTAGGCCAAACGCCTTTAGGCCAAACGCCTTTTAGGCCAAATGCCTTTTAGGCCAAATGCCTTTAGGCCAAACGCCTTTAGGCCAAACGCCTTTTAGGCCAAATGCCTTTTAGGCCAAATTACTTTTGGTTTCATTTTTAGGCCAAATGCCTTTAGGCCAAATGCCTTTTAGGCCAACTGCCGCGTCCCCCGCAGAACTTGGGTTCGCATTTTGGCTGGTTGTACTGAGGGTGGTATTTCATAAACACTTTTTCACTCTCCCTTCACGCAAATGTGAGTCCACTTCCTCTAAATTGAACCATTCCTATCCCTAACTAGTTAGCACATTTAATACACATGCATGTATACCTAAAGGGTGGTAAGGTGTGATGATAAACAAATAAAATAAAACAAACAACCCAAACAGAATGTATGATTTCACTAAAATAAAGAACACAACACAACACTAATATTCTAGCTAAAAGAGATCACCTTTGCTTTTTCAAGAAAAAGCCTACATCAGTTTACATTCCTGAATTATCAGTAGTGTAATTCAATGGTGCTCAGCAAAGCTGGGCCTATCGTAAGTTTTTTTTTTTGCGATATCAGCATCTTTCACTAATTTAAATCATTTCTATAATAGAGTAAGGGTGAGAAGGGTTTAAAGTGAAGTTGCACTAGCAATTGAATGAAAATATGGAAAAAATTTATTTTATAAATTACGACCACAGTATTTTTTATTTGAAGATTTTTTATCGTACATTTTATGAACACACTGATTTTTCTACAAACTAAACTAAGTCTAGAGCAAAAACATCACCCAGTTCTCCAGCCGATAATAACTAACCAATGATATACTTTCAATCATGCCTGGATTAGAACCCGTGATCCCTAGGTCAGTAGGCACACGCGTTACCTACCGGCTGTTCTAAAGTGTACAACTTCCCTAAAATAAATTTGACTGAAATTCAAATCTTAACTTGATTACCAATGAATACAAGATGTAATGAAGACTTGAAGACTGTTCCAGATTTAAAAAAAAAAGCGTTATCCTTTGTAATAAATTACTATGTCATGGGAAAATATATTTAAAAATATTTAACATTGTCTAGCCTTTTAATCTAGGAAACTAAAATTATTTTTGCTATTATATGAATGTAAAATTGAATACACTTTGTACATGTACTATAAATTAGTGTTTGGACGAGATGTGGTGGCATTGTCCTAGTCTAGAGTACAGTTTTCAACGTTACCTACCAATTCAACTGTCTAAAATCACTCGAGATCATGCGGATCTGAAGTCGTGACATATGCTCTACCACTTCAAAATGCCACAACGTGTCAAGGGAAAGGGGCCTTCTAACCAATATATATATTTATTTATATAATTAAATTTGAACGATTTTTGTAATCTAACATAATTAACCCTTGTTAACTCAAAATATATTTAAAAAAAATCATTAGTCGACTGTTTCATGTTTTGCTAAAAGTTTTTTAAGAGGTTTTACAAATTTAATTTTTTTTTTTTACTTCGTGTAAAACATGTCAATTTCAGACTTTAAAAGCGTTTTTACTATTACTACAACGGCCATAAAATTATTGGTTTTCCCGCACGATTGAAACAAGACTTGTGACGTTAAATAGATGGTGCATCGTTACACGGGGGCATAGGGGCCTAATGTAGATTCTAACACTTTCATCAAAATAAAGTCTCAATCATTTTTTTCTCTAGGTTATATTACTTTTACTAGATGGATTAGTGAATGGTATAAAATATAGCATTTTTATTTTCTGAAAATAGATATGTTCGTTTATGAACTACAAAATGGCAACTTTACTTAGGTGGTAGAAAAAGGACCACGCTTGGGCCGAGACCTTTGGTTAAACAAAGACAACCAGTCCAGCGCCTGTAAGAACCCGAAAGAGCAAACGAAGAGTACAATGCCGTTTTACTATTCTTTTCTTTCTTTACACTGCTGTCCTCCCCAAGATAATTACACATCCCTTCTGTGTGCTCGAGAGTGTTGTCTCTTGAAGAAAGAATGACAGAGTAAAAGAGGACTAGGCGATTGTCAGTTCACCGAGTATTTCCTCTCTATACTGGATGACTTGTCTCTGACGTATTCATCTAAGCTCCACCTCCCTCGCACACGCACGGGCTGCGTAACTTCAGACCTGGCATTGAGCTTTCAGATAATATCCTCTTAAAGCATGCTAAAAACAGTTGCTACTACACCTAATTTCATAGCTGAGGGAACTGCATGTCTTATGGAGAAAAGATTTATCTTCGCTCTCTCTCTCTGTTACCGGTTGCCAAATTTTCTAGCTTTCTGTTGTTGGAATGTGAGGGGGGAGGGTTTACTTGGAAATCCCTCATTGTAAACAATGCGGCATGGGGTGGTTGGGGGGTTCAATTGACAGGCAAAAGCATTTCCTATCGGTGTACAGCCTTTTCTAGAAACATTAACTCTTTCCACAATCGTAATTTTTTCAAGATTGAAGTTTATTAACGTTTCTCTATTCCCTCCGTAATTATGCTTAAAATATTTTATGTATAAAGTTTTTTTCCTCATAATTAATATACAAACAAATATATTACAACATGCATTTTATAATAAATGCTATAAATTACATTCTTACTTGTTCTTAATCAGGTAACGGTACCACTCCTAGATCAGCATCACTATCATCATCTTCAGAGCTAGAGGAGCTGTCCTTCAAATTTATCACGACACTGTCATGCAGTTTTTCTATAAGCCCATATTTATCCAAACGCTTCATTTGAGTAGAGTTATTTCTTTTGATTGGTGTCAATAACTTTCCCTTAGTTTTGAATTCTTGTTTAATAGAGATTACTAACTTATAAGATACACCTGTAGGTTCTGCAGTCTGCATTGCCGCTTGAGTTACTCAACAAGTTCCGTCTTAACGAAAATAGTTGTAGACTCTTAACACCATTGCCATTTCTTTACTACCTAATATTTTCCTCTTGGAATGTAATTGTTTGTAACAAGCCGGAGATTCCATAATGTTTGTTATATCTTAATTGTTAACAATACACTATTATTCAAATAAATATATTAATATGCACATACAACTATAGTTCCACAACCTTACGGTAAAAATACAAAACACGCAACCAACACATACAGATACACACCAAATCTTAACGTGATCAATAACACATTATTCTACACAGAGTACTTATAAAATATGAGTGTTTATTTAGTCAATGGTTTTGAGCTAGCTATTAGGAACACGAGACTCAAACTACTGTAACTTTACGACTGTGTTGGAGGAAGAAGCACCAAGTACTGACAACAACGTCAGCCCAGCATTGCCAAATTTGATATACATTCGAAGGAAGACTGATCACGGAAAACAAAATAATGACAACGCTGTTGCTCAATAGTAAGCATGCAGTTCCCTCAGCAATGAAATTAGGTGTAGTTTAATTTGTGCAGGTTGAGGATGATTAATCATATTAAAAATAAGTCCAATTTTTACATGTTGAAAAGGGTAAAGATGGCAATTCAAACCCAGTTGGACACAGTTTAATTTTTAATTATAATCAACAAGTTTCAACGTGCGAGTACATTTGAAATTGATATAAACTAGTTGATTCTTCTGCCGGTTCAAAGTAGTGTAACATTGTTGCATCAAATACGCAATTAACCGGAATCAACCAGTTTGAACTTGGAAAATTGCTGGTTGAGCTTAAACCAGATTCAACCGGTAGCAAGGTATATTCAGAAATATATATACATAATCGTAGGTATAAGAGGGGATTTTTAAACTTTTTAATTCTGATTTAGATGAGACATTTTAAAAATGTTGATTTGTATGAAAACACATAATCACAAAAATAGTTTTGACGTACAAACTTAGATTCCAAATTGCTTTCTATGTCGACGTTTTGTAATTAAATTTTATTTTTTATTAATATAAAATAGTTATTCCAGGATACGTATAGGTATGTATATTAAATGGTTTTTTGGTAAAATCTAAATAACTCTCTCTCTCTCTCTCTCTCTCTCTCTCTCTCTCTCTCTATATATATATATATATATATTATTTATATATATACTAGTGGACCCGACAGACGTTGTCCTGCCCGAACGTTGACTTTTGTTTGGGTGGCATAATTGATTTAGATAATAAAACAAATACTATGAGATCATCACAATTACAAATTCACAATGAACTCCAATTAGTGAGTTACACAAATATTACAAATTCAGGATTTGTCAAGACAACATACAAAATAAATCATCCTTTCTTTCCTCAAAATCAACTATATTGAGACAATAGTACATTAAAAATACATTGTTTCACAGCAATAGCAATGCTTTCCCATTCCGTCTGTTTCTGAAACTAATAAATTTTACTTAGAATAGGAACTGCTGGACACTTATACATACATGGTATCCATTATTAAAAATAATAATATATGGAATAGTGATCCCTACAATTTTTGGAATTTAGCCCACAACTCCACAAATATCAGCTGTATCGAAAAAAAAAAAAATGCGAAGCTTGTTTACAAATTTGTATGCCGGGTACATCTAATTTTATTTTATTGGCGTACCTTCAAATATGACAAATGTCAAATTACCTTTTAATTGTTTCTATTTTCATAGTGCAAAACATATACTGTTTTGGGCCTAGAACCTTTACGGGCTTAAGCAGAACAACTTACCTATATACGTACCATCTAAATAGTATGTACTTGTTGTACGAAGTACATACTATTTCTATGATACGTATAGTCAGCTGCATAGAAACCTCACCCCCTCTTATACCTAAGGTTGTAATGTTATTAAAAAACGGTCCGACAAAATCAATAGAGTTTGTTTTGTTTTTATCTTAATGCGAGTTTATGAACAATGTTTTTCGTCAATCCCTGAGGTGTATAAATGAACAAACTTAATGGTTTGCCAATGCGAGAAAACGCAACATATAATTGACCATGTGAGAAGCACTGGTTTTCTAGATCCAACCCACAAATGGACATTGTTTGGCCTTGTGACTTATTAATAGTCATTGCGAATGCCAAGCTTACTGGAAATTGCAAGCGTATGAATAGAATGGGCGAGTCTGAAGGGATCATTGGGATCCGTGGCAGGAGAACAACCTCACCTTGAAACTTGCCGTTCAAAATGGTAGCTTCAAGAACATTAGCCATAAATTTTTTTTAATGAACAATCGCGTGCTATTGTATAGTTTAGGTGAATTTAAATTCCGAAGCAAAATGATTTGTGAACCTATTTTTAATCGCAAGCTATGTGGTGGAATTCCCGGTAAATACAGGGAATTCAAAAATTCTACGGGATAATTGACTGCTTCATCAGGATCGACAACAGTGTCGATCGATTTAAACGACTCTCATTGCCAGGCAATTACTATTGTATTTTGAAATTAATAGCGTCAACATCGAGATTTTTTGCGGCTAAAATTGCTTGTTCACGTAGCCACGCAGGATAAATGTAATTACCGCGCAAATCTGGGAATATGCTTTCAATCAAAGCATCTTTCATGGTTACCATGTTGAAAAAATTGTCTGGCAATTTTATGCATGGTGTATTTCCATACAATATAATTTTTCCATTGCCAATGTTGAGCAATTGTTCTGAGAAGGACATTGCCAATGGATACTTTTGCAGTTGAACACGTATATTTATGTTAAGGCGTAATGTATTGACATTTCACCATAGGTATGATTGTTTCAAACATGCGTTAACTTCGTCCGCATATGTAGCTCGTGGAATGACCGGCAATGTCTGTCTAAAATCACCGGACAGCAGTAGTAGAGCGCCACCGAAAAGTCTGGTATTATCGTTTAGATCTTTCATCGTTCTATCGATAGCTTCAAGTGAATGCTTGTGGGCCATAGTGCATTCATCCCAGATAATAATTTTGCATTTTTGCAAAACTTTTGCCATGCCGGAATGCTTCTTTATGTTGCACACTGCGTCTGGATTTGTGTGAACGTTCAATGGCAACTTGAGTGCTGAATGTGTAGTCCGTCCACCATCAAGCAAAGTCGCTGCAATGCCTGATGAAGCAATTGCCAACGCAATATGATTTTGTGATCGAATGCGTGCTAGTATCAGTGATATGAGGAATGTTTTGCCAGTGCCGCCTGGTGCGTAAAAAAAAAAGAATACACCCTGTTGTGCTGCAATTGACAAATTAATTCGATCGTATATGTTCTTTTGTTCAGCAGTGAGCAGTTGCTCATTATTTGCAACGAAAGTATTCAAAGTGGCCGCATCGAACTGTTTTTCGCGCAGAATATCGCTGTTAATGATGTCTGTTGCTGGGCAGTTGGGCGATGGCATACTGAAATGAATGCGTGGCATATTAGAAATGATAATGCAAATATCCTCAATCTTTATTAACGACTCGTTATATATTTCCGGTGAAAAATCGATATTGGGATCTTGGTCAGTGGTCCGAATGCGATGCAGAATGTCGTCGCTCATGGAATATTTATATTTATCCCAGAGAACAGAAGCTTGCGATGGAAAACATGTCAATAATATTGCGAATAATTGATGAATTTGATGAGAAGAGGAACTCAGTACTGCATCTGCAAGTGTGAGATCCTAATAGTTGTTATCTTCCAGCAAATTCAATTCGCGACACGCATCGTGGTACGTGTCGTACAAAATACCATTGACTTTTCGCAAGTATTGGAAGGACGTAGGTCCAGGAACGTTAACCAACAACAAACGCAAGAAGAAGCATTCGCGTTGCTTTGGATGGACTGTGTATAATCGGCCTAATGTATTTCCTATAAATATTCCGTCGTATCCTTGGACTGAAAGGCCTCGCTTTCGTGGGTCCCACTTTTTTGACTGTTTGTTCCACGTTAAAAATCGCGGCACATCATTATACATTAATGTCTTTGTGAATCGACCGAAAATATCTAGTTGGTTGCATAGTTCGAAAAACTCAGTTAGTGTGGTTTTTGGGGCAGTTAATTCTCGTTGTAGAGCAGTCTCTTCTGTGAAATAAACATGCTGTCCATTTTCAAGGTGCATGGCCAAATGTATTATAGCAGGGTCTCTTTCGTGTATGGGAAAACTCAAAATGCGCCAAACTCCATCATTGCTGCTAATTTATCGGCCCATTTGATAACGTGTTATTTCGTCGTTATCATTTACATTTTGAACAGAAAATACAGCCATATCGCTGCCCTTATGAACGTATTTGCAAACGTATTTTATGGACTTCACCGGACTGCAGATTTCAACGTTAATGTGAGCTTTGTAGATTTTGCACAGCAATGGCGAATACGGAACCACCCAGCAATTGTCAGTATCAACCGTTCCACCGTTTGACATGTGCAATTGAAATGTTTGTCCACCATTATCTGTGTATCTACGACAATACAATGGATAACCGTCGATATTAGTGACAGTATCGTTTATGCGCGCTTTTGGAAAACGTTTTCGAACATTTTCCATTGTCCATGCACAGCGCCATAATGTTTAGAGCACCGCATGGACCATGGATCATGCTAGCGGTAACTAAGTCAAACAACTCTTTATCTATATTCCTATGCGGAATTTCTGCTGAAATAATTTTATCAATTTCTTCTGACCGTACCTTGTCGACGAACCAAATTCTAAATATGTGCATGTGGCAAACCTCGTTTTTGCCATTCAACAGAATACAGCCAGCAACATGTTTCGCCGAATACAGAGTGATGTGTAATCAAGTTCATCAATGATTTTAATTTTTGTTTGAAGACACGTGCAGTGATATGGCGATGCATTGCTGTTTGACCTGGCAATAACAAAATTTTAATTTCTTGCCAGTTAGAATGGCACGTAAATATAATGAACAAATCTGGTTGGCCGTACGTGCACACGAAAGTCATGGCACCTTGAATGTATTCTTGCTTATGATGCGGACTACCAATATATGATGATGGAAGAATATATGCGGTACCGATGTCGTTGCTATTAGTGGTTCCATCAACGTTACCGACGTTAACGACAATAGCATCACGCAAATGAATGTACTCCTTAAAACGCTTGATTATAATTGATGTACCGTAATCGCTCGCTTTCAATTTTCGCATACATATCAACGATGTATTGGTGAAACAGCTGGCGGCATCGGAGAATGTTGTTGTCTTTATTGGCATGAATCATCAACCGATATGCGTAGAAGTTCATCACGCTCACTTTCTTGTTGGTTTCTGCACCTGAAAAGTAAAAATATAAATAAGACAAAAATAAATTAATCTTACAGAAAAAGAAAATAATATGTTGATTGTACCTGTCACTGGATTTATTTGTTTGATGTTAAAATGATATCCATCTTCTCCTTCCCAAAATATCAACGGATATTGCAAAGCGTCGTAAGAACGATGACTGTCTTGAATTGTGTGAACCGTGCTATCTCTGTGTTGGATCCGTATATCTCGACGTTCGTATGCGTCGCCAACCATAACAACTGCAACTTCATTAACAGTTGGTGAATTGTATCGGCTCGCGTACTCTCCAGATGGTACTATATCTACTTTGATGACGATCATGTAGTTGTCGTTTTGCAGTCTGTTTGAAACGGTATAAAACAACTGGTTGTGATTTCGCAAAAACCGTTCCAAATTCGCCACCATTTCTCGCTCCTCCATCTGCTGGATGTGGTTGTACTGGCAGCGTCAGTTTATTTGTTGCTCCTCATCGCCCATGAAGTAGATTTGCAAGACTTTTGGATCAGAATCAGGCATTGAGATTAAAGAACCTATTTGATGATATACTTGGCCCTGAATCTTAAACGTTGATACAAAATTGCGACCATCCTCATTATGAACGATTTTTGTTGCTCCAAATGATGTCATTTGGAAGAAAGAATTGAATTTGCGAATTTTACGGAAAAACAATTTTGATTGAGGTGTGGCTCCAGCAAATAGTGTTTTCAATGGTTCTGGCGGCGAATTCAATGGTGGAAGTACAACTTTTCCAGACGCGCAGCAGAAACCAGCCGATTCACCTTTGTATTTGAATGCATGGCAGTGTTGGCATTCTTTGTCCATAGCGCCGATGACAATTTGTGAATGTGAAGAATAGTCGATGTCCGACTCATATTCGAACGCAAGACGTAGAAGTGATGCGCGTGTCAATGCGCGATGTACTTGCAGGCGCTGTTGTTCATGTGCTCTGTGTGCGTCAGTGGCTCGTTGACGCGCCTGCCTTTGTCTCAATGCATTAGATCGAAGGCGTTCGTTGCGTTGCTGTTGACTTTCATTTGCACGTGTGTTTGCAACCTGGACACTTACATTTGCATTGTCCGTCAATTGATCTTCTGCCGTTCGATTTAACCGACAGGTGTGGACTATTTGTGAATTCTGTGTACGTTGACCAATATTTCCTCCTTGTCCACGAAGACGTGGCATTGTTCTTTAATAAACACACAACACCAAAATATAAGCAACTTATATTTGAATTTAATGGATTACATGTTGTTGTTTTCGATGAGACGATTAACACTCCGTATATTTTATAAAATCATCGACACAAATAAGCACTTAAAATACAAATTTGCAGGTTAGATTGATTATCATTGAATCCGCATGTATATAATTACAATTTATTGACGATCATGTAAGATATTCACTTCAACACAGCACTTTACACATTTTCCCAATGTATGTATTTGAGTACACTTGATGAAAAATACACTCAATATTCACGCGATTGTGATACATGGAATATCGAAACACATCGTACAGAAATTGAAATGTCAAAACAACGCCAAGCCACGACGCAAGAGACTTGCGCATGTATTGATGCGTACGTCAAATACCACAGAATTGAAAATCAATGCCACCTATGGTACACAAACATAACTATGAATTATTCTCAGATCTTTAATTATGGGTACGTCTAATACTACAGATTTCAAAATCAATGCCACCTATGGTACACAAATATAACTATGAATTATTCTCAGAAGTTCAATTATTCATTATTCAGAAGGCTTTAACGGTCAATTATTCATATTATATTCATTATTATAAATATTGGGGGTGGTGGTGGGAAGTGAGATTGTGAGGTTACATGTTTCTGATATGCAAAAAATCTTTTAAAAATATCTCCTCAAATAAATTCCCTAGAAAATTTAAAAAAATCCTAGAACCCGATTGCATCGCCAACTACCGGGTTCAATTGTAAATCAAATCCATCCATGGACCCACTAAAACACACACAAAAAATTTCATCAAAATTGGTCCAGCCGTTTAGGAGGAGTTCAGTGACATACACACGTATAGAAGAATTATATATATATTAAGATATTTTAGAATTATTTAAATTTTTAATATAGTTATAAATATATATATATATATATATATATCAACCTTGTGATCATATTATTTATATATACTTTACAAATTACTAATTTTACAAATAGGTTGCTCTGGTAACGTTTGTAAATAATATTTTATAACTTTAAATTTTAATATATAATTACCATTCATGTCCTGAAATTTTAAGGATTATATATTTAATATATATATATATATATATATATATATATATATATATATATATATACACACACATACACAGAAGAAAATATAATATTTAAATATATAAACCTTAAACAATCAGGACATGAATAGTAATTATTTATTAAAATTTTAGTATAAAATATTATTTACGAACGTTACCAAAGCAACCTCTTTGTAAACTTAGTTTTGACTCTTTACAGACCTAGTTAAACTTAGCCAAACTTGAACACACATGGACAATCTTATTATTGTTAAAGTTTGCTAAGGTCGTTAAATTAATCTAAAATTAATTTAACTTCATGATATTAAAAAAACCCAACAGAATAGAAATGGTGGGCCGAACCAACTTGAAAGACCCTAAGAGTAACGCTGAATCAACCCAGCGCGAAGGGAAACCCCACTCTATCGACAATACCAAAGTAATTCTATGGCTGTACAAATATTGCGTAGATAAGGTACAGAGTCTCTAGTCAAGTCATGCTGTAAAATATTATAGTGATAGAAGATGTAATGTTATTTTATAATAAGCCCTTTTCAGTGGTCTAATGGTCAAAGTCATCCTCTTTTTAGACTGGCATGCTAAATACGGGAAGATTGGGGCTCAAATTATTGTTTATTGTTGGGTTTACTTGGAGGGTTTGTTATTAAAGGTTTTCCACTCTTCTTCCACTAAATACAATAAGATTGCCTTGATAACGTTTCCTTCTTATCCCTACCCCATTAAAGTAATTATCACAATTATATTCATATAATCTATAATATAAAAGACAATCTGCTTCTGTGATCAATTTGTCTAAACTAAGTGTAATTCTCGCTATGGAATGTACTGCTGATGACAGCTACAATTTAATTCAAATCCCAGTTGGGTGGACTGAAAGTGATTTTATCTAAAATAATTTCCCTATCTACCACAACTAATATACATTAAATTATTCCTTTCTTATTCCTAATCCATTCGTTTAATAATGTGGATAAGCTTAACTGACAGTAAGAATGCATGAAAAAAGTTTTAGTGAATAACTGCCATAAATCAAGTAATTAGTAATAATTAGTAGAAATAAACTCACCTTAATGTGGCTGCTAGATATTCTTTTACACCTAGACTATCTCTCATCACAGTTTAACAGTTTTGAAAACCTGTTTGAATCTTGGAAAGAAGATCATAAGAAGAGTGATATTGTCTTGGTGGCGATACCATTTCCCACATCGACGGACTATAATCAATGGCGCTGTAGCTACACTTGCTCATATACACCACACAGATTGGAGTGAAAACTCATTTTTCCTAGTATAACTAATAGGAATGATGTTGGTGCGACTGAAATGTAGATAACAAAGAAGAGTCCCAATGGCCGACAACTACGACAGAAGTATCGCAGCGTGAATGATCAGTCGCTATAAAAACACTTCCACACATAATTGGAGGAACCATTGGTCGTGGCAACCAACAGTTTCTAGGAACGAGTTTTGGAGCTGCGAATATGTTGATTTTATCGTTTCGTCTAGCAGCCTCTTCCCGACTTGTACTCCCAACTTTTGTGGCTAAGGTCAGAACGTGAAAAATAGTTTGTGTGGCCTTAGCCTAAGTAAGTTTCAAGTTTAATATATTTTGTATCTAATCCTGATCCCCCTGATTTGATATTTTTATATTTTCCTTGTTTTAATACCTGTATGAAAGTAAAATCTAGAGGAAATGTTCCTGCATTTGTGTGGGAGTATGGAGGGGAGCTATTTAGCAGAACATAGTAAAAATATGGCAAGGATTCTAGTCCATGAACTCCCATCATCAGTAAACTACACTAAATCGATTAATTGTTTAGAGCATGTACTCAGAGATGATATAACAAACCATTTATTTGAAGGCTTATTGGCCTATCTCTTTCTCCTGTTATTTCTCTTTGGACTTGAAGATAGAATTTATCCTTAGAAATTCTATTTGTATATAAAGCGAATGAAAAATACATCAAACAATAGGTCTACATATTGATAGTGAATAACTGTGATTAACATATATTTAATGCATAAGTCTCACAACAAATGTAAAATAGAAAAAACGGAAATACGCTCTAAGTCGCAGTAGTCATAGTAGGTAAAACAGTTTTCCAATAGCGTAGCTAACACTTTGAAGAAAGGGAGAATGAAAACAGACCAAAAATAGTTTTACCTTAGATCTTCTTTAATATTAACTCTATCTGACGGTTCTTCTTCTTCTCGACAAATACATATATCACTCTTTCTCTGGAATTATGTTCCCGTGACAAAAGGTTTACTTGTTTGTTCTCAATAGCTAAACTCTTAAATTCGATATTCGTCATGGAGTTTCATAAAAAGGTTTTGATTCGTTTTAAAGCCCTCATACTTCTTTCACTTGAAGCAGAAGTAACAGGAAATTTCAACACCAAACGAAAAAGTTTTTTCACTTGTTTATACACTTCCCCAGGTCATTTTTACTATGTATGCTAGAAGCTGATGGAGAGGTACTCGCTTATTTGAATCACAATATATATTTCTTAATTAATTTTTGAGTTTTTCACCATTAAAAAATAGAAATTGATTAACAAGTTTCTTTAGTTTATTCGAAGGAAAATACAGTCTACAAATTCTTTGATTTTCACAAACAAGCTCAACAAAATCAACAAATCGTATTTGCAGCTGAACCAACTGAGAATCAATAATTTCGTAAGTCAATCTCCTTAAGGACTAAATCGAACTGTCATTAAAACATAGATCTTTGTTATGTACCCTACTTTCACCATAAACTGTTTTGATAGTGTCATCATTTCTTAATTTCTCAATATTATTTAATAAGATTCTAATTTCGTTGTTGCATGAAGTTACATCTGACATAGACTTTGCTAGCAAAATGTTGAAAAGGTGAGTGGTATAAGCAAATATCTTGTTGTAAAAACACAATAGATTCACACAATTTTGATCATCTAGAATTCGTTTGAGGCTGATTGCACTATTAGTAGAGACCGTCTCGCAGTAAAAGTCTAATTATCCATTATATGGTTTAAAGCACTGTTTAGAGGTTTATAATGAGCAGTAATAATTGTTGATGAAGCTCGGGAATGATAATTCCAACCTATTGTACTTGCTTGAGGTAATATAAAGCCTAGCTCTATCAAGAGTTTAGTCCTTTTAGACGATTTACTAAAAATGTATGAAAAGCTGTTGAGCATATAGGCCTACACATAGACCAACTTGTTTAATTGTTTTAGATCCGTGCAGCAATACCAAATTTAATTGATGAGCGTAGCAGTGAACAAACATAGCATGAGGACAGTGTTCTCTCAGTAAAGCTTGAAACAAACATAGCATGAGGACAGTGTTCTCTCAGTAAAGCTTGAAACAAACATAGCATGAGGATAGTGTTTTCTCAGTAAAGCTTGAAACAAACATAGCATGAGGACAGTATTCTCTCAGTAAAGCTTGAAACAAACATAGCATGAGGACAGTGTTCTCTCAGTAAAGCTTGAAACCCACATTGACAGACAAAAATAACGGCTGCTCCATCGTATGGTTGACAAATTAATTTCTTATCGACATTCCAATCTCTAAGAACAGCAATAAAACTTCAAATAGTCCTCTTGCAGTCTTGTTTTTTGAAACGTCAAGAAAACCAACAGATCTGTCTTCGACATCAACTGCTTTGCACTATCGAAATATCACACCTAATTGAGACTTACAAGAGACGTCCAGTGTTTCGTCAGCTTGAACTGATATAAATTCGGAACAATTAATTTATTTTCACAATCTTTCTTTTATTATGTTAGTGATTACTTCAACAAACCCATTTTGTATCTCCCTGACATACCTTTGAAAACGGAAGTAGGTTTTAAATGTTCCCTCGTGAAAGGTTCTTCTTGAGCAAGTAAATCTAACAGCTCTAGATAGTTGCCTTTATTATCGGAACGTTCATATTCACAATTACCACGAGATTCCTGTTCTTGACGACACACCACTTGGAAAAGTCAGCCAATAACTCTCGTGTTGAGTGCAACTTGTTAATTGTGTTTGGTAGCCGAAAGACGAGCAGCTAATGGAAAAACATGTTCAATTATGTCACGAGCTAAAAGTTGAAAGCACTCAGTATTACACTTTTTCTTAGAATAAATTTTATGTATGTTTGCTTTTCTAATAAAGTTTTTTACCGTTTGAATACCTTGCTTACTATATTCAAGCTCCCCTCCGAACACAAGAGAAAACAAATTGTACGAAACTCCACACGGACTTTCTCACTCTATTGTTTAAAAATGGAGATATCTACCCAAATCTCTTAATATATGTTAAACGAAATAATATACACTAGCAAACCCAAGCATAAATTATAGTGTATTTATGTAAAGCATTTTTTTAGTCCTGGTTTTAAATTATACAATTTAATTTTTAAGGGTAAAACTATAAAAACTCTGGATACCAAGTTTTAACCCGATCAGTAAAATAGTTTAGGCTCTAGTTGGAAGTACAGGCAGAGAGATAGACGGAAATTTTAAACCTTTTTTTCGAATTCAGAGGGTCATGAAACGTCGACATTTATGAAAATCTTGGCTTCAATTTTTTTGACGATCACAATACTTTCTCTACCTATAAGATTGCGAGAAAGTAAAAACAAACAAAAATTCTTGTCTTAAACCTACTACATACACATTTAATTATTTATTATGATTAACTACAGGGAGAAGATTATTTTTATATTATCTCTAGGTTATTTTTTTATTAAATAGAGAGATATGAAATATACCGAAATTAATAGAGAAAATTGTCTTAAATGATTAATACTAAATAATCAGAACAATTGACAAAAATATTTACTGAGTTGCTGTAATAGTCTTAATAAATAATTTTTTATAGGTTTAGTACAAAATTATATATATGTGTGTGTGTGTCGAATGTATATAATGTAGTAGTTATTACAGCTGTAACTATACAAGGAGAACTGCATAATCTTACCAAAGTCTCGTAACTGTTTCTACATATTTGATAGTTTTTAAAACTATACTAAACATTTCTTATATATACCCTACAATTACAACTAAGACTATTGTTTCTAAGCTCATTAAATTTTCTTGGAAACAATACTACTTGTAGTTTATTTACATAGATTTAGAGTAAGACATTCTGATGACTTTTGATAACCTATGGTTAGTACAGTTTTAATACATTTTTAATTTATCAACCCAGTTATAAACTTTTGAATCCTATAAACAACACTCAGCCAATATTTTATAAATCAGGATTTTAGAAAATGTGTATTAATTTCACTGATAGCTTTAATTGAATTAATATACATATAATTACTTTGATTAACATTAATATTATTATTTGTTATTCGTAGCAATTAATGTAACCATTCTTAAAAAAAAAATTCTTCACGGAAATGATTAAATGGTCAATTTATTTGGTTCTTGCGGTTTTTACTTGCTTAACCTTTGAAGTGGCAAATGTATCTTTATATTAATTATCCAATGCTTTGTTCATATTCTTTTAACTCTCCCTACTGACAAGTACATTTTGGCTTTCTGCCATTGTTTGCGGGGTTGACATTTGCTCCAAAGTTTCCAAATAAAAGATTTAGCTTCCATAATCAAAGTCATCATTACGTTGGGATCATTCAATGTAGGGGCCAAGGTAGGGGCTTCCAATAAATTCCTTGGAGTGTTCCATGGTCAGTATCTCTCAAACCAGAAGATAAAATTCTAACATTAGCATTAGTTTTTTGGCCTTGCCAATCGACCTGAACCATTTGTATTTGGGGAAGAAAGCTTACTGCCTGCCACAATCTTTGTTAGTTCAAGTTGGCTAGAACTGTCCAGATTAAAAAGTGAAAGTTCATAGATTGTTTCTGTTATTGTTCCTGTCGATTGAGTGGAAGAGATATCAAAAATATCTAATGACTTCTGATTTTGGTTGTATTTTTTTGGATTTGAAAGTTGACTAGAACCTTCGAATTCTGAATGAGAAGTTTGGCTGTTTACCGTTGATTTTGGCATGGTCAAATCTGTGGATATTCCCAAATTCGGGATAGAGAGTTCACCATTTACCAGTCTTTTAGATCTTGGCAAATCAACAGTTCCTTCTAAATATACGGTTGGTTTTTCACTTTCATATGTTTCCATGTCAGAACTTGGTGTTTGAACCATTTCATTAATAGTACTTGAATCATTGTTAACCTCTTCTACCTGCATCATAGTAGACTTGTCAATTTCTTCAATGGGTTGAATTGTATCATCTGTAAGTATTCAATCCAGCATATTAGCTTACTGTGTCATATAAGATGAAGATCACAATTTCAATTAATTCTATATATTCGATTGAAATGTATTAAGGGAAATGACACCAATGATGCCTTTGGGCGTAGCATTAATCTAGGTGCTATCACTATCAATGTTATAAACTTTGGATTAAATCATTATTTAATCTTATTTCTTACCAATATTGAGATATACTGTTTTTAAACACATACTCAAGTATACCTTGCTTACATACATTGTTGTTTAACTATATCAGACCTTTTCGAAACGTTATTTAACTGAAAAGAATATTATATATTATTCTACTACCTCTAAAACAATATTATAATGCTTGAAATTTAATATAATAATTTTTATTTTAGTCAAAAATCTATTTTCAATTGTTACACTTAAGACAAATAATTATACTGTTATTTATTGTTAATTGAAATAGAATGATTTAAAAAGTGTCTAGCAAAATATAAAGAACGTGTGTCCGCCTGTAAACACGACATATGTAAATATATGGTCTAAATGTATGAGCTTACTGCAATAGCTTATAACACATGAACATCTTATACAATCTTACATGTGCAATATATGTCAACAAAAGATAGCTGTGTCTTTCCCACTTTTGCCAAACAGGTTTGACTGCAATAAATATATTAATAAATGTCGCTTAAATGAGTAAACATTTTTGTGTGAAATCTCTTCCATATTATAATAAGCATTCTATTAATGTAAATAATGTATTGCCTACTTAATAATTTTAAGTACGAACCTGGTGTGTTTGAATTTGTTAAAGTGATACAGTAATAACAATTTATAATGCTAGTGTAACTGAACAATTTCACAATTATTCCATAAACCATTTTCTAGCTCAAATACAGTGGGAGTGTAATTAAGTGATAACTAGTAGAAGGTTCTTTATTCAAACATTGACTTAAAGTGAATAATGCTAACCTATTAGGAAATAGATATAGGCTTAGTAAAATTAATATATTACCAGTAAAATAGTGCTATCAAGCGATTCTATAATAATATCGTTTACTGTTTGCGTTAAATAACTGTGGATAAACGTAAAATAGATTTTATAAGGACAGTTTTTAGTTTTTATAACGATTGACCACGTGAATATTTTTATATATGAATCTACTATCTCTTAATTAGTCTTATATATTTCAATGTTTTTTAATATTTGGATTTATTCACTCTATAAAATATTCAAATAAAGTTTTAGCGTGTTTCTTACATTTCTCAATAAAACCTTGTTTTAAACATGGGCTTGAATGTAACTGTTTAGAAATTGCTTTAGACAAAAGCAGATTTTAAATTTTAAATAGTTAATTTGAAGTGGTGCTAAAAATAAGATAATACAAAATATCTACTCTATCAAGTATACTGTACATATATTGTAAGTAGTTAGCGGGGCGTTTGGCCCCACTTTGCTCTGATTGGTTGAATTTGGTAACGTCATCACGCCCCTCGCTCTCTGATTTTCTGTTGGTTTCCCCCTTCCCACCTGACCCACCAACCCCCTCCTGAACCCCTTGGTCTCCTCCTGACCCCCTTTCAGTACACGTTGGTTCTTGTTCCAAACATGGTGGTACTGGTATGTTCTTGTTTTATTTGTTTTTTATGTATACTCATTGCTTTTTTGTTTGTTTTTATGTGGTGCCAGTTTGGTGGCTGGACAAGACAAGCCTCCTCAATCTGTATGACGTAATCATTGCGTGTTATGTCGCAACACTCCCCTGGGTTTTCCCTGTTGACTCATACCTAGCGTCAGTTTGGCAGCGTGACAAAACAGGAATATATTGTGAATTTGAATTATGTTGAAACCTTCCCGGGTAATGGGTTTTACCTGATGACTGGTGCCAGTTTGGCGGCTCAACAAGAGAAACTCTTCGATTTGTGTGACGTAATCATTTCGAGTGATGTTGCAACACTTCCCCCTGGGTTTTCCCGATGACAAATACATGGTGCCAATTTGGTGGATCGACAGACCAGAAGAGACAGGAATTAAGAGTGATATTTAAACAGTGAGCTATTACATGGGGTCATTGACCCTGGCAACTCTTTAACCCCTCTACCTCTCCTTCTATGTGACAATGGGTTTTCCTGATGAATTATACATGGCGCCAGTTTGGCAGTTCAAAAAGAAATGAATAGATCACGACATTGAATGATGTCGCAACCCTCCCCAGTAAATGGGTTTTCCCTGATGACTGGCGCCAGTTTGGCAGCTCGACAAGATGAGTCGAGACTGGAATAGATCGTGACCTTGAAACCGTGAGCTATTACATGAGGACATTGACTCCTCCGGCACCCCTCACAACCAAGCAATGGCATTTACCGATTTCGTCATTGCACTGGCGGAACCCTAATGACTCCTACCTGGCACCAGTTTGGTGGCTCGACAAGACGAGTAGAGACAGGAATTGATCACGACCTTGAATTATGTCATAATCCTCTCCCCTTCAATGTGGAAATGGGCTTTTCCTGGTGACATCATTTAAAATATGCAGATGTAGGTATCTGTCATGAATTGGAGGAGTAAGGTAAAAATGTTCCAGCATTTACGTGGAGTGAGGGAGAGTAGAAAATCACCCTAGTTCACCCGAGTGAGATACGAACCCATGACCACTACTGACATAAATATATGAGCTTGACATTTAGATTGTGTACCCACTATATATTCCAACCCCGATACAACTTAAACAACAAAGAAATTTAATGTTCACGATTATATTTTGATGTAATAATATAGAACTTTTACAAAGATTCATAAGTAACACAATTATGAAAACCTTGAAATTATTTTAAATATTATTTGATGTCCGCAAATATTTTTTGATGAAATAATATATAACTACATAAATTCATAAGATATAACAAGACTGAATACCAATGACTCATACCTGGCGACAGTTTGGTGGTTCGACAAGACAAGTCAGGACAATAATAGATCGTTACTTTTAATGATGTTGCAATGTTTTTTCCTGATGACTAAAATCAGTTTGGTGTCTCGAAAAGACAGAAATAGATCATGACCTTGAAACTGTGAGCTAGGTCATTGACTTTGGAAACCCTCCCCCATGGCATTGGGTTTTCCCCGGTGATGTCACAAATAGTTATCGCTATGTCGTAACCCCCTATGTGTTAAGGTGCGGTAGAAGGGAGTGCAAGTATTTTTCAGTTTTTATGGAATATAAATATGTGGGCAAAAATTAATCAAATATTTCTCCAATAGCAACATAGAGTTTAGTTTTCTGCACATGCTAATATCAACAGATCTTGAATATCTGTCAAGGGTGTCCTGGAATGTTGTCAAAACATTTTAAATAAAGAGGAAATATTTTGACAACATTCCAGGACACCCTTGACAGATATTCAAGATCTGTTGGTATTAGCATGTGCATGAAACTAAACTTTATGTTGCTACTGGAGAAATATTTGATTAATTTTGGTCAAAAAATTGTAATGCTATAAAAACTGTAAAATTACTTGTGCGCCCTTCTGCCGCACCTTAATGAGTTTTCCCGGTGATGTCGCAACTAGAGAGCATTGACACAGCTCTAATTATGCACAATAAGGGGCCTCGGAATCTTCAGTTAGGGTCCGCTATCCCCCAACACAAAAGTCTACTTAAATTTGTTGTTGGGTATCGTATATCAACATGCGTGTATGTAGGCATCCATCATGGACCGAAGGAGTACGGTAGTAATGTTTCAGAGTTTGCGTGGAGTGAGGAAGAGTATAAAACCACCCCAGTTGACCCGAGCGAAATTCGAACCCATACCTCCCCCACCATAACTTTATGAGTGACACGTACCCTTGCTTGCAAAACGTGTGGCAAAGATGATTAAGAAATGATCAGGAGGAAGAAGTACCTACAGTTTAAAGCACTGGCGATTCGAGTCCTCCCCCTTACACCCCGTCCAAATTAGAAGAGACTGACAATTAGATTGTGTGCACACCGGTATTTGAACCTCGATATCTTTAGACTGGTCGCACTACCTTCACCCCCACCATTTTCGAAGGGGCTTTGCTCTTTGACCAGATTTTTCTAGACCAGGTAGGATGTGTACCCGCATTTGATTGTAGTGAGAAAATTAACATCGATCACTCTGTCATCAGCCGTCTTGTGACGCCTTTGACCATGCGACCATCGATGCAAGTATACAAATTTTTATGTTTCTCACACCGGGATACAAACCTTTATATGTGTAGCACAGCTGATGTCTGTTATTACGGTTGTACTTCTTGAACCCCCTCTTGTGACCCCTATCCCCTCCCTATTTACCATAAATAAATAGTCAGGTAGTTCACAAGAGAGTTTATTTTATTTATTCAATAAATAGCAATACTCGAAGAGAGAGAGAGAGAGACAAGCCCAGGGTTAGGTGTAGAAAACAAAACAATATGGCCATAATAAACAATACAGAAATAAATGATTTGGGGCATGACCCCAAGCTCTAAGATGGCCTGCCTAAGAACCCACAATATTAGCATTTAAATTCACCTTCGTACAAAAATGTCATGTGGTTTCTCTTTTGTTTAGGTATATCTTTATAATTCAATTGATGTTTGTTCTTCATAATAACATAATTATGGGTGTTTATATATTTGTATAGTTAAATGAAATAAGGGAGGGAAGGGGTTTGGTGTTTGTGTTATGTATAGTGTTATGGTAGGGTGCAGAACGTTCACCCCCC
>JBCFYV010001993.1:0-44656 GCA_039000515.1 Timema cristinae | reverse complement strand
TAAAAAATTTTTTAACTAAACATACACCCCTCCCCATCTATTAGCACACTACAAATCTTAACGAATGTTTCGGAGACAGCAAAACTATTTTATAAATGGTAAAAAAATTAACTTTTAAAAAAAGTCTTTTGGCTAAAAGGCGTTTGGCAAAAAAGGCTTTTTGGCCAAAATCATTTGCTAAAAGGCATTGGCCAAAAAAGGCATTTGGGCCCTAAAGGCATTTGGCCAAAAAGGGCTTTTTGGCCCAAAAGGCATTTGGAAAAAGGCTTTTGGCCTAAAAGGCTTTCCAAACCTTTGGGGCCAAAGCCTTTTAGGCCAAATGACGGGTCCCCAAAGAGAAGTTTTTTGTAAAAACCCCCCCTTTGGGACTGCAGAAATTTGGAAAAAAAACGCGGGAGCCCCCAAAAAACGTAAGTCATTTTTTAATGTAATTCCTTTCTTTTAAAGTCCTTATATTCGAAAAAAAGGCAAGAAGGGATATTTTATTTATAAGGGGGGAAAAGAAAACTTTTTTCTGTATAAAACCCACCATTTGTGGACGTGACAAAAATTTGGACTAACCAGAACGCCTTAAAGGGAAGGACCCCCGTAAAATGAAGCTTTTCCCTATTTAAGGACTTAAATTCTCAAAAACAAGGACGAAAGGGAATACTTTTATTTAAATGGGGGAAAGAAACTTTTTTTCTTAAAAAAATCACATTTGTGGACGTGACAAAAATTTGTCTAGAGCTAGAACGTTTTTAAAAGGGAAGGGGACCATCGAAAAGTGCTTTTTCCCCATATTTAAGGCTTAAATCTCGAAAAAAAGGACGAAAGGGAAAATTTTTTATTTAAATGGGGTGAAAGAGAACTGTTTTCTGTATAAAACCCACCTTCACCTCTGACAAAACATGTATAAATCACAACTTATGAATGTGTAGAATGCCAGGCCTCCACCGTGGTTCGGATTCCACGCTAAATTGTAGGTCCTCCATTTTATCTCACAATCACCCTACCATTACACATTAGGCTAAGTGTGTATAACCCGAATGGGTAGTAAGACGCGGTGCTAATAATAATAATAATAATAATAATAATAATAATAATAATAATAATAATATGTTGGCGGAAAAATAAGAAATCTAACAGAAGTCCCATCTCGATCCGATTAGATTAGTTTACTGGCAACATGTATATATACATAGGCCCATACACAAACAGACCAAAATACAAAAACTCTAAGGATGGGTTGTACGATCTGCTCATTGTTTACTACCCAGTAAAAATAGAAACCTAACAAAATCCTGGTTGTATCGCTATACCTTAGATTTATGTTAAATAGTATGTGTTTACTATCTAAAGGCTGTATGTAAAAACGAAAACAACTTATACTTTTAGCTCACTCTTTAGATGTGAAATGGAAATGATATACTTGGTTTACTTTTGATCACTGGCTAATCTTCCTTCTTCCTTTGCCGCAGCCTCCATTCTTTGCCATGCAACATCGTGTATGACTGTAGAGAGCTTCTTTTGACATTTGTTAAATGTTTCTTTGGCCATGCAAGGCATATCAAGTGTTGATGTTATTACTTTTAGTTGGCTATAGCTTTGGCCTGTCAATAACATACTGTTCACCCAGGCCTTTCAGAATGTAACTTTTCTATGATTCCACACATATTACACTTAAAATGGTAAACATTTTGCATCCCTTTTCTTTCCTCACGGATAAAATCCATGTTGGCAAATGAACAGTCAAATTGCCTGCTATGTCGGCTTATCCTAGCTATTTCCTCAAATAGATAAGCAGCATCAAACATTCAACGTCCATTGATAAGCACCCCTGGTGGTTTGATAGATATATCATTATTTTGTGTTGAGTTAAACTTCATTAAATTTTCTTTTTCAGGAGATAAGGAAAGGTGTCTGACGCTATCTAGACAATCATCATTGTCTGAAATGGGGGAAAGAATCGTATCATCTGTGAAATTGGAACTATCAAGAGTTTCTAATGATGTTGGTAGTTTCTTTTTGGGCGTACTTGTGCTTCTTTTTGGGCGTACTTGTGCTTATGTCCTGCCAAAGTGGGCACCCAGATTCTGAGTTATCTACAAAGGCTGGCTGGAGGATTGTAAATGTTTTAGAGGAAAACCAGCACCGTTTAAAAAAATGAATGTAATTAATTAAAATACAACGGATCCTATCAGCACTGAACTATTTTATTATTACATTTAACACATTGGTTACTAATAACGAAATTTTGGAGGATGGGGCTGAGGAAAATTAACCAAGAGGAAATTTTTTTTAAATAGTTTATAAGGAATGATTAATATTATTAATGATAGGATTTTGATTTAGCATCGCGTCTTACTACCCATTTGGGTTATACGCTTAAGTACTAATTACGCTAATGAATTAGGAATTGGGAAGGTTGAATTAGAGGAAGTGAACCCGCATTTGTGTGGAGGGATAGTGGGAAAATATTTAGGAAAAACCACCCAGTTCACCCAACTGAGATCCGAACCTTGATCTCCCATCCTCAGCACTCGAGCTCAACACGACTAGCGCGTTAGCCAACTACGTCACCAAGGCGGGTAATTATAGAATTCAATGTTTAATAAATTTGACAGGTTGTGGTAATTTAGCGTGAAAAAGCATAGATATATATGATTTAATATAATGATAATCTAGGCACTAATTTGAATCATAAGTAAAAAAAAAATTGATGGTAAAATTACAAGTTATTTTATTTTATAATCTCTACTTATAAAATAACATGTCCTGACTGACTGACTGATTGATTCATCATCGCCGAGCGCAAACTATCAAGGCTACAAGCATGAAATTCGGACTGTATATTCATTTTGTTATGTAGGCACCCACTAAGAAAGGATTTTAGAAAATTCCACCCCAAGGGGGTCAAAATAGGGGATGATAATATGTATGAAAGTCCGTCATTTTGAAAGTTACATAAACAAAATTTTGTATTTCGGTTATTGACGTAAAACAAATAAATACGTGTTTCAGGAATTTTGGAAATTTTATTTAATAAGGGATGAAAAAGGGGGTGAAAGTTTGTATCGGACTTGCATTATTTTTGATCTGAGGTCAAGTTATGGTCATAAACGTAACGTAATATTTTTAATTAATCTGTAAATACATATGTATATTTTCGTATTTGTATACAATCAACTTCCACGCGAGCAAAGCCGCGGGCAACAGCTATCTAGTCTCAAATATGATACATCATTAAAATTTCAACAAACCTCTAAAAAGTTCGAAACATTTTAAAAATGTGGACTTTAGAGTCAATTTACATTAAAAACAGTTTTAAGATAAAATGATGTAAACATGCATATTATATTAATTGTCGGCTTGTATTAAATTGGGAATTTGAACAGAATTACTTGTAAATTGAAGATATAAAGAATGAAAAAATATATGTAAAAATTGAATTCCTTCTTTATATGTGAACTTGGAACACTCAACCACATATCTTTTAACTCTGACCTAATGATGATGCCGTTGTAGCATTGTAACATGTAGAAGCTCAAAAGTGTTGCAGAGATTGCAGCAATATCCAAGGAAGAGGGGATTTACAGATAAGGAAGGAATTCAATTTTTAAATATATTTTTTCATTCTTTATATCGTCAATTTACAAGTAATTCAGTTCAAATTCCCAATTTAATACAAGACAAATAATATATGCATTTTTACATCATCTTATCTTAACACAGTTTTTAATGTAAATTGACTCAAAAGTCCTAATTTTAATGTTTCAAACTTTTTAGATGTTTGTTGAAATTTGAAAGATGTATCATATTTGTCATCATGAGACATAATAACTTGTAATTTTACTATCAAATGCCTCCACCGTGGTTCGGATTCCATGTTAAACTGTAGGTCCTTCATTTCATCTCACAATCACCCTACCACTACACATTAGCGTAAGTGCATATAACCCGAATGGGTAGTAAGACGTGGTGCTAATAATAATAATAATAATAATAATAATAATACTATCAAATTTTTTCTATTTATGATTCAGATTATAGTGCCTATATTATATTATATTACATCACATACAAATGTTTTTTCTCGCTAAATTACCACAACCTGTAAAATTAACTAAAAATTGAATCCTATCATTAATAATAAGAGAAAATTCTTTGTGCATCTAGTCAAGATGGAGCCCTGACCTTCCATGCAAGTGTCAGTAACCCAATTCTGCTAGGTCACCAAATTTGATGATTGACCTAAATACACACCCAACCTAAGTGCCATAAATATTTCTAACTGGATCACAAAATGAGTCGACTTATCTTAACCAAAGTCCAACGTAACTCAAGTTGTCCCACCACATCATCAAATTTTTTTTCTTCCATCGTTTGTGCTCACAGTTAATTAAAAAATTATCGTAACAAAATGCGGTTTGTGCCATTCGATTGTGCTCCTTTTGTGCTCATATATACCAGAAAATTTATAATTTTTGCTTCAAAATTAGGGATTTTATGAAAAATTTAATGTGGCGGGCCAGCTTGAGTACTCCCTGTTAAAACCTTGAGCTCAAGCTGGCCCACCATATGATTAAAAGATAATCTTAACAAAATGCAGTTTGTGCCATTCTAGTATGGTCCATTTGTGCTCATATGTGCCCGAAAATGTACATTTATACTATAAAAAGGATCACTATTGAATGACATAAATACAATTTTGTAACGTTGTATTTTTCAACATGTATTGGGCTAGCTTGAGCTCAAGTTGGCCCGCAACATTAATTTTTTTTTGAAAAGCCTAATTTTATAGCATAAATGTTCATGTTCGGGCACACATGAGCACAAACAGAGCACTAATGATGATGGGGGAGGGGGGGGGGGGGGAGGAATTGGCGATGTGGCGGGCCAACTTGAGTTAGGTAAAGTCTAGGAATATATAGTGTTTGTCTGTTCTCGAAAATTAGGTTTTTGCTGTCTCGATGAACTGTTACCACCTCTGTTAGTGTGTAAGTCATTTGCTTTTACGAAGCATACTCTGTAGATAAATAAGGTCACTTTTTAAGAAACTTGTTTTTCTATGAATACTATAAAACTACAAAATCAAAAGCCTATAAACGGTATGTTTGAACACTTCTGACAGTAGAAAAAATAAAGCCAAATTCACTACCCTGAAATGATGTCATAAATTACCAAAATCACAGAAATTAATTACATACTTTTATTAAAAAAATATTTTCCTATAACCAGTAAATATTTTCTGTAAATTAAATATAATGGTGGTGTTATATAAAAATTGGTTAAATCTAAGAAATCACTATGCTTTGCCTTACATTTTGTATAATTTGTATTTTAGCACATAGCTCTCAAAAATATCAGACAAAAAGTGTAATTATCTGAGGATTTTATTGCTAGGACATATTATATGCATGCAAAATGACACAGGATTTAATTTTGTCAAGCCTGTTCAAGTATTAGTTATTGTAATATAAAATTTGTATTAAAAAATCCATAACAATTTAATTAAATAGTCCCAATTTAAAACAAATATTCCACTACCCTATTTTATTATTATTAAATCATGTGAAAAAATAGTATTCTTAAATTTAATTTCTTATGAATTTTTAATGGCACAGTTTTGGTTTAAAAATAAGCCTTTGTTACTTTTTTGGGAAAAAACTATAAAATATTAAAACAACAGTATTAAAAAATATACTAGGGACGAGGAAGGATTTGATAGGAAAAGGTGCTCTCACATTAGCGTGTGGGGATATATGATAAAACCAAAGTGAATTTCACATTTAAAAAACTACCGCTAATGTACCTTGGTGGAGATATCTCACCAAGTAAGGCACTAATCCTGAAACATTTGTCAATATTTAGTGCATGATTAGTGCTTTAAGCCCTGCAGTCTCAGAATTAGTTCTTTATTTACAACGTACTAAGGGGCGTACATTACCGGCTGAGGGAGACTAGCTTCACGCAGCCCCAACATGCAAAGCAATAATTCAGAAACACGTGTCAATATTTAGTATATAATCCTGGCTTTCAATAAATAGTGCTCAGTAATGATTAGAAATTTTAGGTTACCATCCAAATTGTTGTTTGAATTTACAGTATATTATCGGTAAACTTCTAGATCTTGATACGACCCTAATTGTTGCGATATTTATGGTTAAACAATACAGGCTTTGTTTAATATTGAAAAGGCAAATTCATATTTACCCAGAAATTAAATATGTTGCTCAAGGTTTTTATATTGTAAAGCTGATTTTGGGACTTTTTCAATTGAACCTACTAGTCAGGCACTAAGCATTGTAATAATTGCTTTAGATTTAACCTTCACGTATCAGATCTGAATTAGGCTTTATTAAAATTAAATTTTGCGTGTAGTGATTAAAATTTTGTTTTTGTTTATAGCTTTACGTATTTTAAGAAATTAAACTTTCCATTACTACTTTGTTAGTAATTAGTATACGTACAGTAAATATATACTTTTTACTCTTATTTCTCTTCATGTAATGATTTTAGTATAGTCCAAAGAATGAATGGAAGCTCATTGGACTATAAGAATAATTATAAAGAACATAAAAATATATGTTTTAAATCTAAGCAACAGAATTCAAATTATGGTTATTTACTCCACGGGACCAGCTTCATGAAGCTTCCGGACGGGATTTTAACCCCGTCCTCCTGAATATAGGAGCAACACGACAAAATGAAACTAACACATAACCATTGAACAGTGAACTAGGTCATGTTTTTGTACTAATAAATCAGTATGTCATATTGTCCATCTTAAACTTTGTGACCTGGCGTTAGGTAGTGTCAATTGGCTGACGCAGGGTTTCTCCTCGTCCGGCAATATGTTACAACTCTTCACTCTGCAAGACTCTTGGTGAAGGGTGGGGATGCCAGGCTTCCACCGTGTTCGATTCACGTTAAATGTAGGTCTTCTTTATTACAATCACCTACATTACCATCGTAATGCGATAACCAAACGGTAGAAAGACTGGTGCTAATATAATAAATAAACGCTATTCTCCATTTTGTGGGAGCAATAGGGAGTTGTTGTTCCTTTGGGGCCATTTGTTGTATTTGTTCATGGATTTTATTTATCGAGATACATTATTATACTTGTTATTAATGTTATTAAATACTATATTAAGAAGCTGTTCGGAAACACAGACGTTAATAAATCTAAATAATATAATAACTAACCAAACTCCATCTAAATTTATTTGGGCACGAAGGGAGGCTGGCTTTATTTATTACATTCTCTTATTTGTCGAAATGCTACTACATATTACGATATAAGTATGTTATATTGACATACACATAGATATAGTTGTCTACTATTTATTGATCCTCTCGAGAAGGTAGATAGGAACTTATTAATGTCTATGTAGTAGATCTGTATAATTATTAATAGCTAATAAATAAGAGGTACCTGGTTAACTATTTAACATAGTACGAGTAGTATATAGGTAGGCCTAATTGTTTAATAGGCTACGAGTAGATATAGAGAGGTACCTGTGTTAAGCCTCTAAATTAGTATTGTACTTAGACTCAACGAGTAAGATATAAAGTACTGTGCCTAACTTAGTTGATGCTACATAGTAGGTACTGGTAACTTACAGTGTGACCTCTACTAGTTTACAAGGACGAGAGATATGAGAGTACTGGGCCTAATTAGTTTACTGGGTACGTGTAGGGTGATTATTTAATGCTACGAGTATATAGAGAGGTATGGAGCCTAATTAGTTTAATAGTACGAGTAAGATATAGAGAGGTACTGAGCTAACTAGTTTGACATAGCTCGAGTAGATATAAGAGGTACGGTGCCTAACTTGTTTAATAGGCTACGAGTAAGATATAGAGAGGTACTGAATGTAGCCTAATTAGTATTGACATAAGGCTACGAGTAAGATATAGAGAGGTACCTGGTGCCTAACTTAGTTTGACATAGGCTACGAGTAAGATATAGAGAGGTACCTGGTGCCTAACTTAGTTTGACATAGGCTACGAGTAAGATATAGAGAGGTACCTGGGCCTAACTTAGTTTGACATAGGCTACGAGTAAGATATAGAGAGGTACCTGGTGCCTAACTTAGTTTGACATAGGCTACGAGTAAGATATAGAGAGGTACCTGGAGCCTAACTTAGTTTGACATAGGCTACGAGTAAGATATAGAGAGGTACCTGGAGCCTAACTTAGTTTGACATAGGCTACGAGTAAGATATAGAGAGGTACCTGGAGCCTAACTTAGTTGACATAGGCTACGAGTAAGATATAGAGAGGTACCTGGTGCCTAACTTAGTTTGACATAGGCTACGAGTAAGATATAGAGAGGTACCTGGGCCTAACTTAGTTTGACATAGGCTACGAGTAAGATATAGAGAGGTACCTGGTGCCTAACTTAGTTTGACATAGGCTCGAGTAAGATATAAGAGGTACTGGTGCCTAACTTAGTTTGACATAGGCTACAGTAAGATATAAAGGTACCTGGTGCCTAACTTAGTTGAATGACATAGGCTACGAGTAAGATATAGAGAGGTACCTGGTGCCTAACTTAGTTTGACATAGGCTACGAGTAAGATATAGAGAGGTACCTGGAGCCTAACTTAGTTTGACATAGGCTACGAGTAAGATATAGAGAGGTACCTGGAGCCTAACTTAGTTTGACATAGGCTACGAGTAAGATATAGAGAGGTACCTGGAGCCTAACTTAGTTTGACATAGGCTACGAGTAAGATATAGAGAGGTACCTGGTGCCTAACTTAGTTTGACATAGGCTACGAGTAAGATATAGAGAGGTACCTGGTGCCTAACTTAGTTTGACATAGGCTACGAGTAAGATATGAGAGGTACCTGGAGCCTAACTTAGTTTGACATAGGCTACGAGTAAGATATAGAGAGGTACCTGGAGCCTAACTTAGTTTGACATAGGCTACGAGTAAGATATAGAGAGGTACCTGGAGCCTAACTTAGTTTGACATAGGCTACGAGTAAGATATAGAGAGGTACCTGGTGCCTAACTTAGTTTGACATAGGCTACGAGTAAGATATAGAGAGGTACCTGGAGCCTAACTTAGTTTGACATAGGCTACGAGTAAGATATAGAGAGGTACCTGGAGCCTAACTTAGTTTGACATAGGCTACGAGTAAGATATATAGAGGTACCTGGAGCCTAACTTAGTTTGACATAGGCTACGAGTAAGATATAGAGAGGTACCTGGAGCCTAACTTAGTTTGACATAGGCTACGAGTAAGATATAGAGAGGTACCTGGAGCCTAACTTAGTTTGACATAGGCTACGAGTAAGATATAGAGAGGTACCTGGAGCCTAACTTAGTTTGACATAGGCTACGAGTAAGATATATAGAGGTACCTGGAGCCTAACTTAGTTTGACATAGGCTACGAGTAAGATATAGAGAGGTACCTGGAGCCTAACTTAGTTTGACATAGGCTACGAGTAGATATATAGAGGTACCTGGAGCCTAACTTAGTTTGACATAGGCTACGAGTAAGATATAGAGAGGTACCTGGTGCCTAACTTAGTTTGACATAGGCTACGAGTAAGATATAGAGAGGTACCTGGAGCCTAACTTAGTTTGACATAGGCTACGAGTAAGATATAGAGAGGCTACCTGGTGCCTAAACTTAGTTTGACATAGGCTACGAGTAAGATATATAAGAGGTACCTGGAGCCTAACTTAGTTTGACATAGGCTACGAGTAAGATATAAGAGGTACCTGGAGCCTAACTTAGTTTGACATAGGCTACGAGTAAGATATATAGAGGTACCTGGTGCCTAACTTAGTTTGACATAGGCTATGAGTAAGATATAAGAGGGTACCTGGTGCCTAACTTAGTTTGACATAGGCTACGAGTAAGATATAGAGAGGTACCTGGAGCCTAACTTAGTTTGACATAGGCTACGAGTAAGATATAGAGAGGTACCTGGTGCCTAACTTAGTTTGACATAGGCTACGAGTAAGATATATGAGAGGTACCTGGTGCCTAACTTAGTTTGACATAGGCTACGAGTAAGATATATGAGAGGTACTGGAGCCTAACTTAGTTTGACATAGGCTACGAGTAAGATATAGAGAGGTACCTGGTGCCTAACTTAGTTTGACATAGGCTACGAGTAAGATATAAGAGGTACCTGGTGCCTAACTTAGTTTGACATAGGCTACGAGTAAGATATAAGAGGTACCTGGAGCCTAACTTAGTTTGACATAGGCTACGAGTAAGATATAGAGAGGTACCTGGAGCCTAACTTAGTTTGACATAGGCTACGAGTAAGATATAAGAGGTACCTGGAGCCTAACTTAGTTTGACATAGGCTACGAGTAAGATATAGAGAGGTACCTGGAGCCTAACTTAGTTTGACATAGGCTACGAGTAAGATATAGAGAGGTACCTGGTGCCTAACTTAGTTTGACATAGGCTACGAGTAAGATATAAGAGGTACCTGGAGCCTAACTTAGTTTGACATAGGCTACGAGTAAGATATAGAGAGTACCTGGGCCTAACTTAGTTTGACATAGGCTACGAGTAAGATAATAGAGGTACCTGGTGCCTAACTTAGTTTGACATAGGCTACGAGTAAGATATATGAGAGGTACCTGGAGCCTAACTTAGTTTTGACATAGGCTACGAGTAAGATATAGAGAGGTACCTGGAGCCTAACTTAGTTTGACATAGGCTACGAGTAAGATATAGAGAGGTACCTGGAGCCTAACTTAGTTTGACATAGGCTACGAGTAAGATATAGAGAGGTACCTGGGCCTAACTTAGTTTGACATAGGCTACGAGTAAGATATAGAGAGGTACCTGGAGCCTAACTTAGTTTGACATAGGCTACGAGTAAGATATAAGAGGTACCTGGAGCCTAACTTAGTTTGACATAGGCTACGAGTAAGATATATAGAGGTACCTGGAGCCTAACTTAGTTTGACATAGGCTACGAGTAAGATATAGAGAGGTATTGGTGCCTAACTTAGTTTGACATAGGCTACGAGTAAGATATATAGAGGTACCTGGAGCCTAACTTAGTTTGACATAGGCTACGAGTAAGATATAGAGAGGTACCTGGAGCCTAACTTAGTTTGACATAGGCTACGAGTAAGATATATAGAGGTACCTGGAGCCTAACTTAGTTTGACATAGGCTACGAGTAAGATATATAGAGGTACCTGGGCCTAACTTAGTTTGACATAGGCTACGAGTAAGATATAGAGAGGTACCTGGAGCCTAACTTAGTTTGACATAGGCTACGAGTAAGATATAGAGAGGTACCTGGGCCTAACTTAGTTTGACATAGGCTACGAGTAAGATATAGAGAGGTACCTGGAGCCTAACTTAGTTTGACATAGGCTACGAGTAAGATATAAAGGTACCTGGAGCCTAACTTAGTTTGACATAGGCTACGAGTAAGATATAGAGGTACCTGGAGCCTAACTTAGTTTGACATAGGCTACGAGTAAGATATAGAGAGGTACCTGGGCCTAACTTAGTTTTATAGGCTACGAGTAAGATATAAGAGGTACCTGGTGCCTAACTTAGTTTGACATAGGCTACGAGTAAGATATAGAGAGGTACCTGGTGCCTAACTTAGTTTGACATAGGCTACGGTAAGATATAGAGAGGTACCTGGAGCCTAACTTAGTTTGACATAGGCTACGAGTAAGATATAAGAGGTACCTGGTGCCTAACTTAGTTTGACATAGGCTACGAGTAAGAATAAGAGGTACTGGGCCTAACTTAGTTTGACATAGGCTACGAGTAAGATATATAGAGGTACCTGGAGCCTAACTTAGTTTGACATAGGCTACGAGTAAGATATAGAGAGGTACCTGGTGCCTAACTTAGTTTGACATAGGCTACGAGTAAGATATAAAGAGGTACCTGGAGCCTAACTTAGTTTGACATAGGCTACGAGTAAGATATAGAGAGGTACCTGGAGCCTAACTTAGTTTGACATAGGCTACGAGTAAGATATATAGAGGTACCTGGTGCCTAACTTAGTTTGACATAGGCTACGAGTAAGATATAAGAGGTACCTGGTGCCTAACTTAGTTTGACATAGGCTACGAGTAAGATATAGAGAGGTACCTGGAGCCTAACTTAGTTTGACATAGGCTACGAGTAAGATATAGAGAGGTACCTGGTGCCTAACTTAGTTTGACATAGGCTACGAGTAAGATATATAGAGGTACCTGGTGCCTAACTTAGTTTGACATAGGCTACGAGTATGATATATAGAGGTACCTGGAGCCTAACTTAGTTTGACATAGGCTACGAGTAAGATATAGAGAGGTACTGGAGCCTAACTTAGTTTGACATAGGCTACGAGTAAGATATAGAGAGGTACCTGGAGCCTAATTAGTTTGACATAGGCTACGAGTAAGATATAGAGAGGTACCTGGAGCCTAACTTAGTTTGACATAGGCTACCAGTAAGATATAGAGAGGTACTGGTGCCTAACTTAGTTTGACATAGGCTACGAGTAAGATATAAGAGGTACCTGGAGCCTAACTTAGTTTGACATAGGCTACGAGTAAGATATAGAGAGGTACCTGGGCCTAACTTAGTTTGACATAGGCTACGAGTAAGATATAAGAGGTACCTGGTGCCTAACTTAGTTTGACATAGGCTACAGTAAGATATATAGAGGTACCTGGTGCCTAACTTAGTTTGACATAGGCTACGAGTAAGATATAGAGAGGTACCTGGAGCCTAACTTAGTTTGACATAGGCTACGAGTAAGATATAGAGAGGTACCTGGAGCCTAACTTAGTTTGACATAGGCTACGAGTAAGATATAGAGAGGTACCTGGAGCCTAACTTAGTTTGACATAGGCTACGAGTAAGAATATAGAGGTACTGGAGCTAACTTAGTTTGACATAGGCTACGAGTAAGATATAGAGAGGTACCTGGAGCCTAACTTAGTTTGACATAGGCTACGAGTAGATATAGAGAGGTACTGGAGCCTAATAGTTTGACATAGGCTACGAGTAAGATATAGAGAGGTACCTGGAGCCTAACTTAGTTTGACATAGCTACGAGTAAGATATATAGAGGTACCTGGAGCCTAACTTAGTTTGACATAGGCTACGAGTAAGATATAAGAGGTACCTGGAGCCTAACTTAGTTTGACATAGGCTACGAGTAAGATATATAGAGGTACCTGGAGCCTAACTAGTTTGACATAGGTACGAGTAAGATATAGAGAGGTACCTGGTGCTAACTTAGTTTGACATAGGCTACGAGTAAGATATAGAGAGGTACCTGGAGCCTAACTTAGTTTGACATAGGCTACGAGTAAGATATATAGAGGTACCTGGTGCCTAATTAGTTTGACATAGGCTACGAGTAAGATATAGAGAGGTACCTGGAGCCTAACTTAGTTTGACATAGGCTACGAGTAAGATATATAGAGGTACCTGGAGCCTAACTTAGTTTGACATAGGCTACGAGTAAGATATATAGAGGTACCTGGTGCTAACTTAGTTTGACATAGGCTATGAGTAAGATATAAGAGGTACCTGGTGCCTAACTTAGTTTGACATAGGCTACGAGTAAGATATAGAGAGGTACACTGGAGCCTAACTTAGTTTGACATAGGTACGAGTAAGATATAGAGAGGTACCTGGTGCCTAACTTAGTTTGACATAGGCTACGAGTAAGATATAGAGAGGTACCTGGTGCCTAACTTAGTTTGACATAGGCTACGAGTAAGATATAGAGAGGTACCTGGAGCCTAACTTAGTTTGACATAGGCTACGAGTAAGATATAGAGAGGTACCTGGTGCCTAACTTAGTTTGACATAGGCTACGAGTAAGATATATAGAGGTACCTGGTGCCTAACTTAGTTTGACATAGGCTACGAGTATGATATATAGAGGTACCTGGAGCCTAACTTAGTTTGACATAGGCTACGAGTAAGATATAGAGAGGTACCTGGAGCCTAACTTAGTTTGACATAGGCTACGAGTAAGATATAGAGAGGTACCTGGAGCCTAACTTAGTTTGACATAGGCTACGAGTAAGATATAGAGAGGTACCTGGAGCCTAACTTAGTTTGACATAGGCTACAGTAAGATATAGAGAGGTACCTGAAGCCTAACTTAGTTTGACATAGGCTACGAGTAAGATATATAGAGGTACCTGGAGCCTAACTTAGTTTGACATAGGCTACGAGTAAGATATAGAGAGGTACCTGGAGCCTAACTTAGTTTGACATAGGCTACGAGTAAGATATAGAGAGGTACCTGGAGCCTAACTTAGTTTGACATAGGCTACGAGTAAGATATAGAGAGGTACCTGGAGCCTAACTTAGTTTGACATAGGCTACGAGTAAGATATAGAGAGGTACCTGGAGCCTAACTTAGTTTGACATAGGCTACGAGTAGATCTAGAAGAGGTACTGTTTGCTACTTAGTATTGAATTGCTACGATAAATATAGAGAGGTATGGAGCCAATTGTTTGAATAGGCATTTTTGAGACTAAAAATGTTTTACTTAGTTATGGAGTTTTGTACCTAATATGTATAGTATTTTTAAATCTATATTTTAGGATTCTATAAAACCTTCAGAAGATTTATCTCAATCCTTACTGGCCATTTAATTGGGCCTGTAAAAGTGTATAGTCCATTTTATACTCATTTAGGAATATTATATCAACTTATGTTTGATATAAATTTGGCTGGAATTTGATGGTAGGTCATATCAAATATGTTCAATTGTTACCAGTACTAGTCACTTTGGTGAGTTTTGTTTTGAATTGTTACTATAACTTTTTTAAATAATCTCTAATTTAGTATCATTGACTATGCCTCATTTTTGGGAGTGTTTAAATGGTATTATAAGTTTAGTGACTCTGGTTATGCTAGAAGAAGGAAAAAGTAATCTAAAAGGGATATTGGGTTATAAACCCAAATCGCTGACAATTAGTGTCATTAGTAACAAACTACGGTTCAAAGTTGTAAAGTTGCGGAACGTTGCTGAAACCAAGATGCAGCGACTGCTATTTCTAAATGTAGTTTTCAAAATTAATTAATCAATAATAAAATAATAAGCAAATGTATCAAAATGGCTGATGTTTCATTGTGACGGATGGAATAAATCGAGCCTGTAGGTAGTGAAATGAAAAATTCATTTATCAAAAGAAATTGTTTGAGTGCTTGACCCCAGACTACATATATTTTTTGAAAGAAAGTGGTATAACTCCCCTGCATTTTGTCATGTATGCAAATACGGAGCTAGTACACATTAGGTAGAGCTCTATTTTTCCAAACCAACATATCATAAGTTGTTTTGTGTATCTCTTAAGGCCCTCCAACTCTTGTAAATGAATAACTATTGTTATTTTGTATTGTATACAAAAATCTTAAACATCTTATAATGCATTAACAAAAAGTAGACTTTCAAATAGTTTAGGCATATATTGTAACCAAACAAAGAAACTGACCTAATTTTTATATAGTGTAGATGAGGTGTACTTTAGCAGCCACTTGTATTTTAAAGATGATCTCACATGTGATAAGTTCTTGTTCCATTCTTGTGTCATTTGAATGTTCTTTTAGGAACTACACTTTTGAAAGAGAAACCTGAATGTGAGTCATCATCATCATCATCATCATCCCAAAGCTCGGTTCCAGTTGCACAGTCTGATTCTCTGGAGATATGAGCTGTGAAGTTTCCAACACATTTGGTAATCATAGTTAAATGTTACTGTACATAACACCTTATCATGTCAGCTTTTAGTCCCGTTCGCCTCACTACCACCAACCCCTCCATATCTCAGATTTGAATGCTTTGTTTATTCGTTGTTCTTATGAAGAATATCAAAAATACAATTTAAAAAAAAAAATTGCAATGTTAGTTTTTTTTTATAAATTTATAAAAATTGCAAAAAATGGCCAAATGTTGGTTTATTTCAAAACGGAAAAATCTATGTAGATCTGCAATTGATAAAGCTATAAAGATCTTTAATGGCTCATTTTAAAGCTCTTTTGAAGAGCTTTATTTTGACACGTAGCACAACATACTTTTAAAAAGTCGTTTTTTTAACCAGATTTTAAAATTCCTGTCAAAACAAGAATGAATTTTTTGTTGTTTGTCCCTTTAAATCATAACATCTTTCTTTCCTGGCATCACTCTGTTATATAAATCAATAACAAGCTGAACAGCTGGTTTGTAATCTAAAGGATTACAGCATTTTACAGAAAACACTGTCAAGTTGGCATTTTTTCTTGATTTGTCATCATTAAATTAAAAAAGTCTCACTTTTTTTTTTTGCAAACATGTGATCTGACCTTTAACAAATACACTTAAAGTAGCATACAATTTTCCAGTCTATTAAAAAAAAAGGAATTCACAAAAATATTATTTTCACACAAAAATTGAAAAACAAAGGTTCACAACATGACACCATACTTTAAAATAGGAAAAGTCTTAAGGGTTTAAAAGAGTTTATTTTGGTTGTTCTTCCTAACAGGTCCTAATTAAGTCATAAAATTAAAATATCAGTGAAAATTAGGCCTAATTAATATTTACTGAATGAGAGAAATTGTCACTTTTATTGAAGTTACTATACTAGTGTCATTATTACATATGAGTGAATAATATATAACATCTACACATGCTAGTAGGCTCTATGACAGTCACTACAAGGTGTTTATATTCATTCACAGGGCTTATGACCAACAAAAGTCAACAGAGTGGAGAGCTTCCTACTTCAACAAGTATTGAACCAACTGGTGGCCCTTCAACTTCATTATGTGATGCAACCTGTGATCCCACTGGTGAGTCAAGTATATATAACAGTTTAAACTGGGCCGTAGCAGTGGAGTGCTAAGGGGCTGAACCAACCCTCCCACACAGTCATTTTAAATAAATAATTCAAACAACACCTAATTATCTCACATGTATACATTCAATAGCCTAAGCTATTGGGTGATTAGGAGGGTTTGAAACCACGCAAGTATCATATTCTGAAAATTTGAAATATGACACTTGGACACAGGAATCGAACCCGGGACCTCTGGCTTAGTACGCCAATGCTCTACCACTGAGCTATCCAGGATTCATCCTGTGCTCAGGGTCATTCTCCACTCATATTTTAAGGCAATGAGTCTGTGATGGACAAGCATTGGCATACTAAGCCAGAGGTCCCAGGTTTGATTCCCGTGTCCAGGCGTCATTTTTCAAATTTTTCAAAATGCGATAATATATATTCCTTAGATAATGTTGTTTTTAGCACCACATCTTACTTCCCATTTTGCTTATTTACTTAAGTACTAATTACACTAATGGGTTAAGGATGTGCTTCAAAGGAAGTTAACCCACATTTGCTTGGAAGGAAAGTAGAAAATCATTTTAGAAAAAACCACCCTCAGTTCACCCGAACGAGATTCAAACCTCGCTCTCTCCGCCCTTGGCAGTAAAGTCCAACACAAGACTGACACGTTAGACTACTACTTCACCAAGGCGGATCCTCAGATAATTCAATAATACATTAACTCGTGACAACTTGACGGTCGCCGGTCGGGTTTATCTTGCGGCGGCCCGTTTATTTACCTTTCGTCTGGAGATACTGGAACTATTCCGGCACTGGGGCGGAGTCGAAGGTCATCTCTAGCTTCTTCACGACCTTTTGGACCTTGCCGTGGGGTACCTGGCCCACTCAGGGGTCTCGATGGCTGGCGAAGGGGGTGGAGGTAGGGGAGAAGGAGTAAGGTCGGGGCGGTGTGGTGAGGGGTCTCAGGTGGTAACCGGTGGGACTGAGTGGGGAGATTGGGGTTGGGGGAGCACGTACTGTGGGCGATTCGCGGGAGTATGGGGGGAGATAGGTGGGAGTACGATTGGGTGAGCAGTGAGGAGTGTGGGGTGGTAGGTCGGGAGGGGTTAATCCCGGGAATCTGGTGGCCGGTGTGCCGTCTTGATAATTTGTGGGCCCTTGAGTGGAGTATCCCGTTCGCGAGGTGCTGGGCCCCAGCGGGTCAGGGTTGGTGTTGTCGGACTGGTTCCCCGCGTTGTGTTGCCTCGTCTGCTGTGCTTTCCCGGTGCGTTTCGTGTAGCGCATGTCGCTCCTGAGCTAGCTACCCGAGTACTGGTGGAGGCATTTGGTGATAAGGGAGAGAGGGGGATGTCAGGTGATAAAGGGACTGGTCGAGGCGTGGTTAGATGGGGGGGGGAAGAGAGAGAGGGAGAGGGACCGTGTTGTTGGAGGGGGGGAAGAGAGACCTCGGCACTCAGATGGCGCGGTGAGGTAGGAAGGGGGGGAGACCTCAGCACTCAGACGGCGCGGTGAGGTAGGAAGGGGGGGAGACCTCGGCACTCAGACGGCGCGGTGAGGTAGGAAGGGGGGGGAGACCTCGGCACTCAGACGGCGCGGTGAGGTAGGGAGAGGAAGGGGATAGGGGTGATGGGAGAACTCGAAATTGATTGCTCATACTCGGTGGAATACTTGGATATCTGTTTACTATTACTTAATGTGGGCGAGGCCACTACAAATGAGCAGTGGTCGTCCTGACCCGGCCTTGCTACCGGTACTGATGAGCTGAGCCGCCTTTCGGCTGTTGCCCGACATAGAACATCTGACTTGACAGTTATGCCACGCCAGGTTGTCTATGAAAGGGCTGATTTGTTGTTTGAGTACCGAGTCACTGTCGTGACTCTTAACCTCGTGAATGAAATTAATACCTATGAAATGGAACAGATGAAATGAGGCTGTAAGAGAATTACACGTGTATTAGTAAATTACCCTTTGAGGTGCAATTTGTGATTGTGATGGGTCGTGGGAATTTGGGAGGATTTTCTTTTCTTGGGATGTGGGAAGGTGTGTTTAAGGTATGATGGTGAATTGTGAGTGATTGCGCTGGGTCTCGGGAATTGGGGAGGATTTTCTTTTCTTGGGATGTGGGGAGGTGTGCTTAAGGTATGATGGTGAGTTGTGAGTGATTGTGCTGGGTCGTGGGAATTTGGGAGGATTTTCTTTTCTTGGGATATGGGAAGGTGTGTTTAAGGAATGTGGTGAGTTGTGAGTGTTTGCGTTGGGTCGCGGGAATTGGGGAGGATTTTCTTTTCTTGGGATGTGGGTAGGTGTGTTTAAGGTATGATGGTGAATGATTGCGCTGGGTCGCGGGAATTGGGGAGGATTTTCTTTTCTTGGGATGTGGGAAGGTGTGTTTGAGGTATGATGGTGTGTTGTGTCTGATTTCGTGAGTCGATTTCCAGGAGGAGGATCGAATGGTTTAACTTGACTGTAGGGAATAGGTTTGACGTGGATGGTTACATATCCATTCCCCATCTGGGGCCGACAGTGGCGCCAGCGTTATTCTCTGGCTAGAAGGTTGACCTAGTCGGTTATCCCAGTGGAGTCCGGCGGTGGCAAAGGTTATAAAGAGTTGCTTGTTGGGGTAGGATTTTCTTTTCTTGGGATTAGGAGTGAGGTGGATACATTTCCATTCCCCATCTGGGGCCGCCCCCGGCGCCAGCGTTATTCTCTGGCTAGTAGACAACCTAGGCGGTTATCCCAGTGGCGTCCGGCCGTGACTAAGGAAGTAATGGGTTGAAATGTGTGAATTATGGATGATTCGGTCTACCTGACTGGCTTAGTTTCTTATATCTACTGTGATTATTAATTTAAATATGTTAGTAATAATTGTTATTTATACAATCTAGGGATTTACATCCAGCGTTAGTATTATTATTATATTAGTATTACTATTATTTATTTTTTTATTATGTTTTTTTTATTTATTTTTTTAGTTTTTAATTTTTTTTTTCCAGGGTTATGAACTGGGTTTTTTTTTTTTTTAACTATATCTAACTATGTCTAGCTATGTCTATACTAAGCCAGTCTCGGTCGTTTGTAGTACCTGTCCTCTGTAGGGTCGTAGCGTCCTAAGTTCCTAACTATTTCGTTCGTGTGTAAATCTGTCTGCTCGCATAGTCTTTTGTTGCGGTCTTTGTAAATTTCCTGTAGCTGTCTGCAGTTGGTCAGTGTGTGTAGGTCTGTGGTTCTCGTGCGCCAGGGTGCCCCCGTGATTGTTCTGAGTATTCTGTTTTGTGTGGTTTGTAGCCGTTTAGTTGTATCTGTTGCTCCATAACTCCATGCCACGCAGTTATATAGTATTATAGGTTGTATTATTGTTTTGTATAGTATTATTTTTGTGTGGATATTTAGTTCCCTACATTTAAATAAGGAGTACAATTGAATATATCTTCCCATTACTTTTTTGTTGGTGCTATCAATATGGCTTCTCCAGGTTAACTTTGAATCTATTGTTGTGCCTAGGTATTTTGTTTCCTTATTTACTGGTATTTCTGAGTCAAATAGAGTGAGAGGTACTGGAAGTTGCTTATTTCCTCGGCTTATGATTAGGGCTGACGATTTTGTAGGGTATACTTTAATCCTCCATTTTGTAAGCCAGTCTTGCAGATTTACTAAGTATCTCTGCATTGCTAGGCTGGCGTAGTTTATGTTTTTGCAAGTGGTGTATAGCATGGTGTCATCGGCAAAAAGTCTGACTTTTATTTGGGGATGGGTTGGTATATCTGATGAGCTGAGTTGGGAGCCAGCCACTTTTATTCCCCTCAGACAGACAGACAGACAAAGGGCATGCTCCGATGCTTCCAGAAGGGGAGCACGAGAGCAAGTTCCAACACGTAACGACCAATTGGTCACACCGTGTGGTTTGCAAAAATTAAGAACGGGTTGTCGCGTTTCGCGAAGTTCTGAAACAAAGAAACAGAGATTACAAAATATTAGTAATATTGGGGTAAAAAAAGGGGGGTAAGAAATTGAGAAACCGACTAAGGTTTTTTTTTTTAGAGTTACGTGCGGAGACACTACTCTATGGGGGGCTGGGTGAGAGCCTCCCAAACCACTGTTGACACATCTCGCTTATCCGAGCAGGGCTTTGGGACGTCGATGGCACCCACCAGGGTCGATGACGTAGTTCCCAAGCCCCTGGATAAGAGGATTGGTGGCACCGGGAAGTCTAGCGTAGAAAGACTGCGCTAGTTTCCGGAAGTGGTCCTTGATGGTAGGCATATCCAGGTCACGATGAAGAGTCTCATTCCGGACATACCAAGGTGCGCCCACAATGATCCTCAGACATACGCTCTGGAACGCCTGCATCCTCCTCATATACGTGTCCGCCAGGTGACCCAAGCGGGACACGCATAGTCGAGGATCGGCCTGAGCAGCTGCTTGTACAGCGTCAGACCGTTCCTTGTAGACAGGGCGCTACGCCTGTTAAGCAGTGGGCCTAGGACTTCCAGCCTTTGCCTCGCCTTGTTGAGTCTTTCGTTGCAGTGTCGTCTCCAGGTCAGTTTTGTGTCCAGCGTAAGTCCCAGGTACTTAACACTGTCCGCCCATCTGATCTGTTCTCCGAACAGCCGGAGTGGAGCCGGCCTGTAGTACTTTCTTTTCCATGTGAAGAGCATTGCAGTGCTCTTCTCCACGTTAATACTTGTTCTCCAGGTTGTCAGCCACCCCTCCAACTGCGTCAGGTGCGTCTGGAGTCGCCTCTCCACCAGCTGCCCTCGCCACGACTCCGCTACTAGAGCCGTGTCGTCCGCATACAGAGCCAACTCGGTGCCTGGGGATTTTGGAATGTCGTTCACATAGAGACTGAAGAGCAGCGGGCCCACCATGGAACCCTGCGGCACTCCAGCCCGGATGCTTCTGACTTGGGAGGTGGCGTTCCCAAAGGTAGTGGAAAAGGTGCGATGGGAAAGATAAGATTGAACAACCTTAACTAGGTAGAAGGGCAGGTTCAGGGAGAGGAGTTTGAAAAGGAGACCCTCGTGCCAAACACGGTCGAAGGCCTTTGCCACGTCAAGAAAGACAGCACCAGTCAGCCTGTTGATGTTGAAGTTCCTCGTAACCTGTTCCACGAGCCGGACAAGTTGATGAGACGTAGCGTGTCCCGCCCGAAAGCCGAACTGCTCGTCCACCAAGATGCCCCCCTCGCGAACATGTCGGGTCAGTCTCGTCATTATTAGTCTCTCGAACAACTTGCCCAGACAGTCGAGCAAGCTGATCGGTCGGTAGGACGAAGCTAGGGCCGGGTCCTTACCCGGTTTATGAAAGCAGAGGACGTTGGCATGCTTCCAGAGCTCGGGGAAGTGACTCAGGAACAGGACGGCGTTGAATAACTCCACAAGGAAGTTAATCGCCTCCAAGGGCAGCTTTCTGAGGACCGCGTTACTGATACCATCGGATCCGGGGGCCTTGTTTTGTCTTAGAGCGGCTATTGCCCGTGACATTTCTGTCACCTCCGTGGGTTCGGGTTCATCCAAGGGTCTGTACGAGACCGCGCTGATGACCTGCGCCACGTGCGCAACGTGCACCGGGTCTGACGGGTTGTCAGTCGGTACAAATTGCGCCTCTAAGTGCTCAGCGAGAGCATCGGCCTTCTCCTGGTCGGAGTTGGCCACCCCGTTGCGACTCACAATAGGCGGCCTTGGTGCGGGGACCCGCATCAAGTTCCTCGTCATTTGCCACAAGGACCTATCCTGCACGCACAGGCTCTCAATCTTGTCCTCCCAGACACTGTTCCGGTATTCTCGGACCATCTCCCGAACCGCATGGACTTTGCGGCTCCAGTTGGCCTTGTCTACCGGGTCCCTCGAGATTTGCCAAGCCTTCCTCAGCCGATTTTTCTCCCGGACGTGCCTGAGGATAGAATCGGGCAAAGAAGCCTGTGGCGCCCTCTCAGGACGGTGCCTCGGCGTCGAAGCTTCGAGCGACCCCTTGATGGCGGAAGTTATGAACTCCGCACCGCGATCGATTTCCGCTGCTGTTCGAAAGGTAGGGGTGGGTCCCAACCTCTCTCTCAACACATTCGTAAACCTGTCCCAGTCAGTGCGCTTTAGGTCGGGTTTTTCGGGGGGGTCTATGAAGGACACCGCGCGTCCCAGGTTCACGAGAACGGGGTTGTGATCCGAGTCTAGCTCAGCTAGAGACTTCAGCACTAACCGCCTTCTGATCCCTCTGGAGACAACGAAGTCTAGGACGTCCGGGAGATAGCCGGGATTGAAAGGGAAGTGGGTAGGGGTCGGAGGCCCGGCAGCCAGCAGGCCGTGTAGATCTATGACGTCGCGGAGCAATCCGCCGCGAGCGCACATAATCCTAGAGCCCCATGAAGGGTGCTTAGCGTTGAAGTCACCACCGATTAAAACAGGCGTGGTACCTCGAAGCAGCACCTCCATGTCAGCCCTCGTGGCCTGGTCGAACCGGTGGTAGGGAGGGAAGTAGATGGAAATGAGACGCACTGGGCCAGTCGAGGTCACCAGTTGGATAGCCGTTGCTTCCATGTGTTGGAGGGGAGGAAGTGAGACGACGTGATGGTCAAGGCCCCTTCGGACCAGAACCGCCGTCCCACCCCTTCCCACATCCCCCGCTCGGTCACTACGATGGCAGATAAACTCTGCTAACGAGAACCTCATTGCGGAGCGCAAGTGGGTTTCTCCCAGCAGCATTACATCGACACGATGCTTTGCCAAGAAACTTTCAAGCTCAGCCTTCTTCCCCGCGACTCCGTTGGCGTTCCAGAGTGCGACTATTCCCCTCGACCGTCTGTCAGACTGTGTTGGAGGGGTTGTTGGCGCAGCGCGCGCATCCCCTTCTCCTGACGCAGTGTTAGATGGCAGGGGTAGCGTGTGCAACAGCGTCCTAACTCCTAATTATACCGGGTCCGTGCAAGGACCGGCTATGTTCTAGGTGGTTGGGGTATAACAAACTTATTCACTTCATTGCAATATTTTTGATAGTTTTACATTGAGATATATCATTATATTGTTTTAGGTTCAAGAAATGTTCCTAGAAGCATTTTACGAGCTGTGACACAACACGACAAAATCAGCTAGGCATATGTACAAGGCAGCTGTGAGACTTAAGCGGCAAGCTTCCATTTTGAAGAAGAAAAACTCTTCTTTTCGAAAGCGTCTACGAGTGGCAGAAGAAATGTCAAATCTAGATCATTTCCAGGAATGGGGTAAGGATGTGGACAATGTGACACATCAATTTTTAATATCACAATTAAGAAACAAACCTTTCAAGGCAAAGGGGAGACGTTTCAATTTAGACGACTATTTTAGCTCTTTCTCTCTTTAAGCAAAGTGGGAAAGGCTACAGACTCTTATCTAAAGTATTTGCTCTGCCATCTCAAAGGACAATGATGAGATTGTTGAGTAAGGTTCTGTTCAGTCCTGGCTTAAACGCCAAGATCATGAATAATTAAGGCAAAGAGTTTCTAAATCATCAGAAATTGACAAATATTGCAGCCTTATATTTGACGAGATGGCGATTGAGCCACATCTAAAGTATTCTGTCAGTGCAGACAAGATTACTGGGTTTGAAGACTTTGGTGGGAGCGACTTAAAGTCTGTTTTTGCAGACCATGCAATTGTGTTCATGGTGCGAGGACTGAGGCGAAAGTGGAAGCAACCTGTTGCTTACATGTTTTGTGAGTATCATTAAAGAGGTAATACGTAGTGTTCGTGCCACAGGCCTTAATTTTGTGGCAACTGTTTGCGACCAAGGTTCTTCTAACCAAGCAGCCATCAATGCTCTGCTAGAAGAAACAAGAATTACATGTCTCAGGGATGGTGAGGAACACTGATATGTAGGCTTTTTAGTTGATAAAGAAGAAATAATACCTCTTTATGATCCACCTCACTTACTAAAAGGTGTTCATAATAATTTGTTAACAAAGGATGCACAATTTATTTGAAAAAGTGGCAGACAAATTGCTTCATGGCTGCACATTAGGCAATTTTATGACCTAGATTATGGCGACGAAGACATACGTATGTGTCCTAAGCTAACACATAGTTACAGAAAAAATTAAAAAGATGAAAGTAAGTTGTTGTGCACAAGTTTTTAGCAGAAGGCTTTCATCCTTGATAAGAAGAATTGCAATAGATGGAAGATATTCAAACAAATTGGAATTAGGTACTGCTGACTTTTTATTGTTTATGGATAAATTGTTTGACAGTGTAAACGGGAGTGTCATCTACCCTCAAAGTGGAAAACCCCTTCGTTGTGCTGTATCTCACTCTTGAATATATCTAGATTTTTGGAATGAAGCTATAAAGGTTCTTGCCAGTATAAAATTTATTGACAGCGAGGGAAACCAAACTGTTCCCCCATCGATAAAAAATTGGATTTCAACCCTTCATGGTTTCAAATACTTATGGGAAAATTTACATGAATCAGGATTTAAATTTCTTTGTCCAAGAAATTTAAATCAAGATCCTGTAGAAAACTTTTTCTGTTGCATTAGAAGCCAGGGAGTTTGTAATAACAATCCTTCTTGCTTTTCCTTCGCAGCTTCTTTTAAATCTCTCGTAGTGAACAACTTTGTGTCTTCACATTCTGTTGGTGCTAATTGCGAGAAAGATGAAACCGAGGGTGCCTTGACCACACTACGAGACTTGATAGAAGAAGATAATAATGATGAATCTGATCTTATCTTGACAATCCCTGAGAAAATTCCTCCTATGGCACATGAAAAAACTATTGAAAGACCTGTCCCAACTAACAAGGCTTCATTGCATCAGCAGTGCTGGCTATCTAATTAAACAGATCTCCAAAATAACCAAAGGCTGCACAGTATGCCACAAAGAGTTGGCAACAACTGAGGATAGGTCAGAACACACATTCATATCTGCTAGGTCATACTCTTCCAAACGATTGCGCTACCCAAACACCCAGTTTTAGACAACGCTTGCAAAAGTGATAGGAATAGTAAGCAAAGACTTGCCTTATGTATGTCACAGAAAGGGAGTTGCAAGGCTAATTTCTGATAATATATATAATTTGGTTGATATGACTTTCATGAAATGTATCAACCACAATGTGTTTGTGACTTGTTCACTGAGGTTGATCATCCATACCTGGTGCAACAACATAAACAAAATTTTATCGGGAAAAGATGTTCGTCTTCGTTCAAGTGGGATATCCTTTACTGATCCAATCAAGAGTTTGGCCTACAAGAAATACTTAAAACATAGACAACGAAAAATGTAAAGGTGTTTTACAAAGTGTAGGCTACACATTGTCTATAGACACTAAAAAACTATTGATTATGACCTATTTGATTGTACACAGCTTGTGTGTTCAGAACTAGTGTGTCCAAACAAAACACGACCAAAATATCTGATGCTTATTTTTGTATTTATTATTTGTTGTGTCTATTTACATAAAAAAGAACACATTTTTTATGCTCAGAACAAACTGGTGCTTGAATGAGTTTTATATGATTTTTATGCAACACAATGTCAAAAAAGTATGAATATGACCTGTATGAGTGTACGTACACAACTGGTGTGTTCGGAAATAGTGTGTCCAAACAAAATATCTCATTCTTGTATACTATAATTATATATTATTTGTTGTATTTACATCCATTTTTTTAAATTGTGTGCATCATTTACATAGTTTAAAAACTTATTTTTTGATAAAATTGGAGTTTGATTTATCACAAGATTTTGATACGAGGACATATTTTCTTAGATCAGAGCAATAATGTCAACCAATGTAACTGATTTTAATACTGCATCAAATATTTATGCTAATGGTACATATATGTTTTGCAAAAAAAATAGCTGTATGTGATTGCAATATATTATAATCTAGGGTTATGCGAAGTCACTATTTAAATGTGATGTCGAAGAGAAGCTTGAAATATGCGAAGAATAGTCAAAGATAAAGTTTATGTTTTTGATCATAATAAAGCTTTTAATTTTTTAATGGTGACTTGGTGGTCTAGTGAGGCATTGGACTTCGGCGCTAAGAGTCCGGGTTTCAATCATCTTTCTCTGGCACAGATTTATCTAATTACCAAACTCTTCCTTCACCTCTTACAAGACATCTTGTGATTGTGGGGAATGCCAGGCCGCCACTGTGGTTCGGATTCCACGTTAAACTGTAGGTCCTTCATTTCATCTCACAATCACCCTACCATTACACATTAGCGTAAGTGCGTATAACCCGAACAGGTAGTAAGATTGGTTGCCAGTAATAATAATAAATATATTAGTTTTAATTTTCTATTTGGTACATCTAGGCATACTAAAAGATTTTAGCTAATATCTAAGAATGAAGGAAGGCTAGAGGAAGAGGGAGGCATTTTACTAAACTGATCCGGCCACAGTTGATGATGATTAGGATCATTAATGTCATTAATCACTCATCGGTGTAAAAAAACTTTATTAGCTTTTAAAAAAAGACATGTTAAAATATGTCATATTTAGTATGAGATTTCAAATCTGGGCATAATATACTGAAATTTTCTTATTCCTTCGAAATGTTTCGAAGATGTGAAGGTTATTAGTGTTAAAGCAAATAAGATTTTACCTTTGACTTCAACTTTGACATTTCAAAGCTTTGAACATCCTATTATAATTTACTTTCTTACTCTGTCTATGACATTAAGACATTATATTTATCTGATTACACAACCCTTCCTTCACCTCTGACAAAGTGTGTGCTTTTCACACTTTTTGAAAGTAAAGAATATCGAGCCCCCACCTGTAATTCTGGCAAGCCTATTCTTGTAATCAAATTGATTTCATTTTACAAAAAGTATAAGTGAAAATGTTTATATTATTTTACCACAATTGAAGAGGTGGATTCCAAAACACGCTAACTTAATATGTAGATTTTTTGAGTAAATGCCAAAAACAGTATTCTAAAAAAATAGGGCAGTTGACATGAACACACAGTTTGTTTATTATTTAATTAACTGTGATTAATTTAGATAACATAATAATGCAATTTTTATATTGGACAAAAAATATGAAGAATTTCAAACAAGACTGAGTCATAAAGTATTATTTGAAAATAGAATATAAGCAACATCAATTGTCAAGCAGTAGGACCCAAAAATAAATTATTTTATTCGTAATTGTTTGAAATAATCTTAAGTGTAAACACTAAAAACAATCAAACATAGAAGACTTACAATATAAATTAAGGAATATGGTGATTTTTTAAAATTCAAAATTATAAATAAATGATGCAACAAAGGTTTTTGTACTAGTAAAGTTTTTTGTAATATCTTAGAGACGTTAAAAGTAATATTAAATAAAAAGATCAATGGTAACTAAAAACACAGGGAATTTTATTCATTCAGAGTTATAGGTGGCTGCATTGCTACACAAAAGACTTTTGTTCATCAAAACTAATAGCGGCATTGTCACTGACTCCTGGTGGGTACCGCAATGTTTCCTCATAAAACAGTCTTGCTTCATAATTTGCTAGGTATTTGTTTAATTTTAAAAAATAAGTTTATTTTCATTGTGCATACATTTATTTTGAGGCATATCTAGATTGTCTTTATAGATTCTATTAAATATGTCACTTTTCTTATAGATTTGTGTAGGCATTTTTTGCGCCCACATTGTGTTTGATTTTAAATTACAAAATAACCCTTTGTTCTCGAAGCTTAAAAGGAGTTTTAGATTTTATAGTCTTTACAGCACGATTCGTAGTCTTTTACATTCCTTTCACAACTCGACAATTTCACAATTACCATGCTGGCAGTAAATATTATGGTATTCTTCACTTCAGGGCTTCGATTTACTTCCAACTTCCTAAATATCTTCTCTATTCGGCCAAAAGCTCTCTCAGGGGGCATACAGCTGTGACCTCGCACAGGAAAATATGTTCAATTTTAGAAAATATCTTATTGTTTTTTACATAGTGCAACAAGCTGCCAACTATTGTATGGTTCTTATTCTGGCTAGAACTTGCATCAGAAAATATTTTCAGTGGGTGAGGCTTATTTGGATCTTCTTGATATCTTAATTCTAAGACCAACAAAAATCCAGAGGTTTATTTTATTGCATGTCAAAAGAAATATTGAGAATGCCATCAGTTTTTTAGGAACATCAGTTGAGCTTTTTATAGAACTTTTCATATCATCACAGAAAGAACAAATGTCCCTTCGTGAGTCACCAAGAGACAAGTTGAATCAAAGCTGGAAGAGTTTGCCCAGAATCATTAATTGAAATTAGCTTTTTAAGATTTAATACAGGTAGCCTTTTAAGCTTTTACCGCACTCATAGTGGCAAATAAAATTTAAAATAGAGACTGAGATTTTAATTTCATTTTCAGTTTTTCAGGAATGACTTCTGCGTTCTTTTAAAATATATATACATAAAGCATTAAGTCTAGTGCACCCAACCGGAGTAATAGATGGTTTTTGCTCAAACATGAACAAAAGGACCATTAGCCTTGCGAATAAAGTATAATACGGCATTCCATGATCTTGTATTCTCATTTATAGGTCCTCTTGTTCATTTTTTAAAAAATTAATTTATTTTTTCAAAGAAGTTATCGATGTCAGAACTATCCAAATCCACTGCATTACACCCATTACTGTGTTTGTGTGAACAGTCTATTTTTGGCTTACCCTTTGCTGACAAAATGTCCCTGGCATTTCTGCAGACATTTTTCTCCCCAAGTCTTCGTTTTTTGTTCTTTCATGTCCTCTGCTTGTTTCATGTAGAGGCTGACTAAACTCTCCAGAAAGTACAGAGTCATTATTAGCATCACTAATTTAAGCAATCATTAATACTTGAATTAATAAGAACAATATTTTCTCGTCCAGTCAGAAACGAATAAACACTTCACTCCACACTAACACAATTACAAAAAAATATAGTCACCATAGAACAAAGAGGGAGCAATAGAACGTACTGTTACTTTCTGATCTGCCAAAGGAAATCACTAATTGCAGCATCTAGCGCCTGACACTATAACTCTGAATGATGGCTGGACTTTAGTTTGAAATGTTTAAATACTAGCAGGATATTGAATAATCTCAATATTGACTGTAGCAATGCATTCCAAATGTCATTTAGTCATAGACTACTGTGGCTACTACACATGTGCTGTGACTTAGGTTGGTTTGGGAGACATAAATGTAAAACTATGTTCAGTTTAGAATACATGCCTTATTTAATACGTGTAGTTTGGAACACACCACTTTATTTCATTAGTAGGGAAAGAAAGGATAGTATTCAAATTGTATATACATGAAAAGGCAAATAATTGACTTAGTGTGTTTTGTAATCCACCTCTTCAAATACAGTATAACTCATCTAAAGATTAAATAGAGTAATAATACTAACAATTATGTGATTGTGTTTTATGTTTATCATTAAACTTGGGTCACCGTTTGTAAAAGTTCAAATTTTTGTGTTTGTATCTTTATATGGACTTTGATTTAGCTTACTAATGTATGGGCATAATTTCCCCTCTATGGCACTTTTGAATTAAACTTTTACCTATTATAGTGTGTGTTGAAATACAAAACAATAACCTATTTTAAAATATTACCAATGCTTTCTTTTCACTGATGCTGTTATTTTTTAAGTCACCCTTATAATCCTCTGTCCTTAATATAGTTTGGGTGATAAGTAAGAAATGATTATTGATGAGACATGTAAAAACTAGATAGTTTTGTAGCGTGTCAATCAGATTGATTGAACACCTACAAGTAAAAAGTTCACTATTTCTGTAATTGGGTGCAACATTGGAATTATATCAAGATATTGAATATAAACTACCTCAAAGTTTATACTCTCCTGTATACTGAAACTACGTATTGCCCTACGTTCAAACACGTGGTTAGTCAAAAATAATTGTCTTTTGATAATTACTGTTCTAAATATCAAAGAAGAGGACTAATATTATTATAGTTATGAATAAGATATGTGAATGCATACCCTTTGTTATAAGATGGGGTCAGAGAAAGAAACTTACAGCCGGCCATGTGGTCCACAAGAAGGTGGAAAATATAAATCTATATTATTTCTTCGCATAAAAATAACAGTGGATATTAAATAACTAAATTAATACAGACACATTTTGATATAAGATACTTGTGTACAAACACACCACGGCCAGATGTCTGCAGATATCATTAACTCACTTCTAAAACACAGGATTATCTATAATGGCGGATTCACGTGGCACAAGACTCGCCGGTTCAGTTGGGGAGATAGACTGAAGATAGAGATCGGCGCTGGGACCTCTTGGACAACTGCGACTCTGGTGGCCGGCAGAAGAAACTCGTCAGTTTGTGTCTCTTCTCTTTTCCTCTCCTCGTTTATCCTTCCTTATTTTTAAGTATGCATCTCAATTCGTTCCCCCTTTTTCTTCTCCCTGTTCATGTCTTGTTGTGAGTATATATGGGACGCGCCGCGGGTTCAACACTAGAGAGCGGTTCTACACAGCCAAGGATCAACAAAGAACCTCTGCCGGTGAACAACCAAGATGGGACATGGAGTCTGAGTCGTCAGAATCGCCTCCATAGCGGCATTGAAGGAGGATGAATCGTCCTATTCAACGCGGTGGTTACGAGGACGCCGTAGCTAGGGTATTGGTATCCAGCCGTCGTCATTTAGTCCCTAGGATTTAGTTACTAAGTTAGGAGAAACCTTATTTCCAAAATGATTTAACGTAATGTAAATTTAATAGTTATTCAGAAGCCTTTTTTTTATATAAGAGAAAATGTCTTCGGAATCTTGTGTCATGTTCAGGAATAATTAACTTCAATATGGAAGAAGTACTTTGGTTATATTATGTCCTTTTAGTCTGATGGACAAGTCAGATTTTAATGACTCTTTAAGTCAATTACTGAGTGCATTATTGTGTTTTTGGACACTGTCCTAACGTTAAAGCCTCCGGCTTAGAAAAATGTGATGTTTTAGTGTTACTGATTTACACTAACTCATAAGTTCCGATAAATCTTGGAGTGAAAATTATTCATGACACCCTAAACGTCATGAACATCAGTTCTTTGTTATTGATGGTTACCGCCAGGAAGTCTATTTTTTCTTTTGCCTTATGCAGTTCAGTTGTTAATGATAGAGATTTGGTTATGCGGTCATTGTCCATGGAAAGTAAGTGAGCAACCCGTGGAAATTGTCATAGTGGGGTCCGCGCAAATAATACTATTTTGTTTTGGCCTGTAATAGGGGTCCTAATTTTGTATTAGTTCTAAAGGATATTATTGTACTATTGAATGCACTGGCAGTACCGTAAGAGAATGTGTCCAGCCATAGTACCTTAATGACGCCTGGTTCTTAGCCATCAATCAGCTGGATTCATCAGCCAATTATCCAACAAATTTAGTGGATCCCTGTTAATATTCAACCCTGCCAAGTGAGACTGTATAAATGTTATCTTCTAAATTTGCTTTATATTGTACTTTAACTAATTCTCAAATTACTCTCCTTTTAGAAATTCTACAGCCTGTTGCCTGGCCACTGTACTGCCCAGGTAGCCTCAAGTAATCAAGTAATCCCTCAAGTTTATTTTCCTTTTGAAGAAATTTAATACACTCTAAAATTTTCTATCTAATTGTAAAACTTGTATTTCTTTCATGCATTTATTGTTTACTAAATAAAACTATATTCTCAAATTGATATGTTGAGTTTTGTAATTTAGTACAGTTTGTTTAAATGGATAGATAGTTGTTTTAAACACTTTTAAAAGCTAGTTTTAAAATATCTAGGAACACAGAAACTGAAATGTGTTACTAGATTTGTTTATTATGTTTGATTAGCAAACATAAAACAACTAATGTCTGTAGAAATGTGCTAGCAGAGCATCATTCAGACAATAGTATATTTTCTTATAATAGTCTTTTCCTTTTCATATTTTTTAATTAGAAAAAAAAAACTGGCAAGGTTAAAATATAATTATTTATTTAGTACAATTTTACACTAAAGGCATAGTTCGGCGGCCAGCCACTCAAGCACTGAAAATCATGTTCTAGCTGCTCTACAAAGTGTGTCCATTCTATATATATCCTTTATCTATGCATTGATCTCTATAACATAACTGGATGGACATACGTATACACATTACCAAGGACAAAAGCGTGATGCTCAAGTTTATCGTCTGCTACACTGTGGGGGGACAGATTTAACGGTTTATTTCAATGTTCTTATGTGAAAACATGTCTCTGATGAATAAAAGTGTTATTGTTTGAAAATTGTGAAGTATTATACCACACTTTCTTGAAGAAACATTTGCATTAAGGGATTACAATTCAGTTTTACAGGTAATACTGTACAATATGAATAAAATATTTAACTTATTTAAATATGTATTTATCATCAATGCTGTTTACAGTCTGCCAAGACTACACTTATATTTCAAGTTGGTTATTAGCTTGTTTATTGGTTTCAGAAAACATATTATTTTGAAAGTTTGATAAATATAATAAATAAGGTATCTTAAAACTTGATTACATTTGTGTGAATGACAAACTTTGTATAGTTGTCATACATTCAAACTATCACTTAGGTTATATGATTGTAGAAAGTATTATGACACAATTTTTTTTTAAAAGTTGCCTTATATATTTCATAAACTTTATTATGTTGAAAGTTCAATTACTATAATAAAACAAGTTAGTTAAAAACTGTATTACATTTGTTTGAATGACATACTTGGTGTAGAAGACTTACATTCAAATGATAATTTACGTTTTAGGCTTGTAAGAAGCACGGTATCTACTAAATCCTGATTTAAGTAATAATCCCAATATGTAAGATTTTATTTTGTACCAGAATACTGTCATATATAATTATATACTATTTTGCTAGGATAGACGGCCATTTAAAACGGAAGTAGAAATTTCTTTCTGGAAGGTCTTTTATCCTAAATAAACACCACTATAGGATAGGATTTTTGTACAAGACCTTACAAGAAAGCTTCTTTAAAAAAATCATCTTATATATTAGGCTACATCAACTTATTTAAAGATAAAACTAACTAGTTTCGAAATTTGTTATACTCTTCAAAGCTTTTAAAAACATATTTATTTCATTTAACATATCACACGTTGATTTATCTCATATATTCAATCAATAATGAACGATGTCAAAATGCCACATTGCTTTGTTTGGGTGTAAGAGAGAAAGAGATTCTTACACAATGGTATGCAGACGAGATGTCCATCCAGTTGTATTATAGAGATCAATGTAGAGGACACACTCTGTAGTGTATTGCTGAACCATAACATAACAAGTAGCGCCCAAGTGATTAGTTCTCAAATTAGCCAACACTGTGGCAGCATTTTAAAATCCCGTGTAATGCTGATATTTCAATAAACTTACCAAATAAAAAATAAACTCCAAAATTTAGATTTTTTTAAAGCTCAAATCAAGTTTTTATGGTCAGTTATTCTAATTTCAATATTTTTCTACCCTAATAATTTATTTTTACTGATTTTCTTATAACCTGTTCTAACCATCCATAGTCATACCAATTTTTAGTGAAGATATATGAGACAATAAAATTTATGTGAATACTCCATTATAGGAAACTGAAAAAAACACTCCCAAGGGTGTCAGAAAGTGGTATTTATATCTCTCTCACACACTCACACTAGAAATAATTACTTAGTGTGAGGAGGATGCATATAATTCTTATTACAATTAAAAAATAGCTTTAAATAACTTGTAGAGGCTTCCGATTTGATCACTCCTAATAAAATATAAAATAATGGAATTTTTTAAAAAATAATCCAGAAGCGAACTACTCTAGATAGCTTCAATAAATAAAAGCTAAATGGAAATATATTCTTATGAAGCTACTCAGGTTCAGTGGCCTGGGGCGAATTAGCTCCTGGAAAGAATTTATGCCCTCCTAGATACATTTCAAAATCTCCCAAACAATATTGAATATTGTCGGTGACCTGGTGGTCTAGGGGTAAGGTGCCAGATTTCTGTGCTGGCGGCCGGGGTTCAATCCTCGGCCACGCCACAGATTTATCTGATTTCCAAACCCTTCCTTCACCTCTGACAAGACATCTTGTGAATGTGGGGAATGCCAGGCCTCCACCGTGGTTCGAATTCCACGTTAAACTGTAGGTCCTTCATTTCATCTCACAATCACCCTATCATTACACATTAGCGTAAGTGCGTATAACCCGAACGGGTAATAAGATGTGGTGCTAATAATAATAATAATAATAATATTGAATATTAAGCTAAAAGATTGCCTTAAATAAAACTCCAAATGATTTTTAGCTGCATTACATTTTCAAAAATTGTCTGGAGAAGGCCATTCCTAATAGCTTCTAGGGGCCATCTAAATTTAAAAAAAAATCCAGATGAGGGCCAAATCAGATAAGTTTTAGATTGTTGGTAATTTTGAAGAATTTTCTTGTGATAAGCACTACTAATAGTTTTTGAAAGCTTTTAACTTCTAAAAATTGCACAGTAGAAGATCACTTCAAACATTTGCTGGATGCATCTACTTTAAAAAAAAATCAGAAGAGGGCCATTTCAAATAGCTTCCAAGCAGATCCAATTTTCAAAATATTGCCGAGCTAATACCACTTCAAATAGATTTTAAAGGCATCTCATTTTCGAGAAAAATTCAGATGAGGCCCAATATAAATAACTTCTAGAAACAACCAAATTTAAAAACATTTCAGGGGGAAGAATCTAAGAAAGGACTACTCTAAACAGCTTTTAAAAGAGTATAATTTCCGAAAATTTAGGTAAGGACCACTCCAAATTAATAACAGTGAAAGCAGGGAGTGGGTTGTAGGGGAAGTTATTGCCTCTTCTGGAATAAATTAGATGTATTTAACACCTTTTGATGTACTCGAAATTGAAGCCGAAAAACTTGCATCAAACTACGAGTAGATTCTAAGGGTTTTGAATTATTTGTTTAAAATGTACCAGGTAGAGGATCACTCTAAATAGTTTTTAGAGGTATCGAAATTGAAAAATTTTCTGGCATGGATGCAAATAATTTTTAAAAAAAAATCAGGCAATGACAACTCTTTAATAGCTTCTAAATATATAGAATATTTTTAAAAAACTTCTGGAAAATACAACTTTAAAATCTTCTAGAGGCTTCTAGTTGTCGGAAAAAAAGGTCAAGCTCACTCTAAATTGTTTCAAGGGACATCCAAATTTCAAATATTTCCAGGGGAGGACAACTTTAAATAGATTTTAACGGAATCAGATTTAAAAAAAATTCAAAATGAGAACTACTCAAAATAGCTTCTAAAAGCATCTAATTTTCAAAAATTAGCTGAAGGAGAACCCCCCCAAAATAACTTATAGAAGCATTCAAATTTCAAGAAATTTCCGGAGAAGAATACTAATAAAAACAATTCCATATTTAAAAATTGTGAGGGGATCACTCCAAATAGCTTTTAGGGACATCCAATTTTCAAACATTTATCAGGGAAGGGTGGGAGGTCAAGTCCCCCCAATTTTTTTTGCTGATTCCCCCTCTCCCCAACATAAATAAGGTTCCTTCACCACTGTTCAAGATCATCCAAGAACTTTAAAATTTCCTAAAGGAATTTCTAGACTGCTATGAACATTTAGAGCACAGCATTCTAATGATACTTTCTTCGATGAGATTTACAGCAAAACTTTAAAGACATTTGAGGAAATTAATTAAAAATCCTATCAGTTAAACAAAGACCAGTATTTTGATGCTAAGACGACAGCTAGGAAAACAAATACTTTTCAGAAATAAAGAAAAATGAAATTCATATAAATGTCAATTATTTCAAGGTATTGTCGAACGATTAAAAAAAAAGAGTCAAAAAGGAATATAATATGTTTAATATTGACAATGACATAGCTGATTACAGTTTTATCAAGTTTTTTCTTTCTTTTAAGGAATTAGAAGGAGAATTAAGGTTTTTTCTTAAATATATGCGTAATTTAGTACACTATCTAACAACCTTGCACTTTCAGGACTGGTTTCAAACCATTGGTGTGGAAAATGGATTTTCGCAATTTATCAAGGCTACTAAAGACTGTGACTCCTGTCACAAGTACTACTTTTGAATGAACTTTTTGTAAACTGATTCAGGCCAAGATAAACAAACTACAATTATTCAGGTTCGCTTAGATAAGTTGATGCTTCAATATATTGAACAATTTGGATGTTGATCTAATGAGTGAAAAACTGAAAAGCTTTATGTAAAAAGGTGTAATTAGTGGAAAAAGGGTAAAAAGTTAATCTAATCAAAAAGGATGAAAAGGATAAGTAAAAAGAGTTAAAGTATAAAAAGGATTACATGAATTAAAAGGGAAATAGGGAAAATTCCAAAAAATCAAAAACATCTTAAAAAAGGGATACAATACAATACAATACTCGCAGATGTAAAGTACACAATCGAAAAGCATGCTAACTAAGGTTAAAACATTTCCGATTCTTTTTAAAAGTACTCGATGAAAGTTAATCGATTCTTTTTACTCGCACCTCAGCAGTTATATTTCCACAATCGAAACCAATTATTGTCTTTCTTAATTTATTGATTACTAGATAGCTGTTGCCTGCGGCTTTGCTCGCGTGGAAGTTGATTATATACAAATACGAAAATATACATATGTATTTACAGATTAATTTAAAATATTACGTTACGTTGATGACCATAACTTGACCTCAGATCAAAAATAATGCAAGTCCGATACAAACTTTCACCCCCTTTTTCATCCCTTATTAAATAAAATTTCCAAAATTCCTAAAACACGTATTTATTTGTTTTACGTCAATAACCGAAATACAAAATTTTGTTTATGTAACTTTCAAAATGACGGACTTTTATACATATTATCATACATATTATCATCCCCTATTTTGACCCCTTTGGGGTGGAATTTTCTAAATTCCTTTATAAAACTGAATATTTGATCGAAGATAACATATTAAAAAAAATCACGTCCTACCGTCTGTTTAGGTTATACACATATTGGAATTACTCTACTGGAGTGGGGATGAGGAGGGAAGCATTTTAGAGGTGATATAACCGCATTTGCGTAGAAGAAGAGTGGGAAACCATTTAGGAACAAACCGTCCCAATAGACCCATCCAGGATTCGAGCCCCGCTCTCCCCGTCAACAGACCAGTCTAACACGAGAGTGAAGCCTTAGACCATCGGGCCTCATAAGTAATGATGTCACAAATAAATGTTTTCCCTTTTAAAAAAGTACAATTATTATGAATTTATTGAGCAAGAATTTAAAAATAAGTTTATTTTATTAAAAAGATAAAAAAAAATGTTAATCTTTTTTATTGTGGGACTTCTTAAAACGCATACTTTTGTATTGGACTGTACATGCAACATGAAACCTGAAGATAACACTGTCAGTGTCAACTGCCCCCTACAGGAAGAGATTATGGACTTGCTATTAGTATCGAATTCCATTGCAAGACTCCCGAGTAATGTTGTCCAACCGATTGCCATGGGACGATTCGTTAAAAATTACTCGAGTAACTTTACTCGATTACTCGATTCTTTTTAAAGATAATCGCATAATTACTCGATTCCTAGAATTACTTGATTGTGCCCATCACTATACATAGGTTCATATGCATGGACACAGATTAGATAAAAAACGAACAACACATCTAACGATGGTACCAACTTAAACTAGAATATCCCTGCATAAAATTGCATATTTTAACACTCCTCCTCAATTCAACTACAACCACAAAAATTAGGCAAAAGTCCTACATGTACCATTAAATACATGCAAATAGACTCTAGTGAATCAGCATTTGATTAAACCAATATAATTACAAAAGTACTCAAACTTATTTCCAACCAAACTCTTTGTCAAAATGTCAGCACATTGTTCATTTGTTTCCAGATAAATCACATCAATAACACCACTTAAATACAAATCACGAACAAAGTTGTATTTGACATCAATATGCTTTAGTCTTCAATGTTCCCATTTATCCAAACATCTTATGCAGGACTGATTGTCCTCATACACCTTGGTGGGTTCTAGAGTGATCCCAAGGTCATGGATCAGTCTTCTCAACCAGAGTAGGTCGGATGAGGCGGTTGACAGGGAGACAAACTCTGACTCCGTCGAGCTAAGGGCAACTGTAGTCTGCTTACATGTAGTCCAACCAACAGTGGCACCATAAATTTGGAATAAATACCCAGATGTAGATTTACGATCATTGCTGTCATTGGCCCAGTCCGCATCAACGTAGGCCCGTAAGGTGACATCACAGTTCTTCGGAAAGAAGAGACCAACTTCAAGTGTTCCTTGAATGTATCGTAGTATTCGTTTGAGTCCAATCCAGTGAGCTTCTGTTGCATTGCTCTGATACCTGCTGTAGAAATTCACTGAGAAGCTCAGATCAGGGCGAGTGTAGAGCATCACATGCATCAAACTACCGACAAGCTCACGGTATGGTTTTTTTTGGATTATGCATTCTGTTGTAGTTATTTCAGGATGTTTGGCCTCCATCGGTGTCTTGACCAGTTTGCATTGTTCCATACCAAATTTCTTGAGAACTTTCTTCAAGTAGGCTGTTTGGCTAAGGGACATACCATCAGTTTTCTTATCAATTTTTATACCTAGAAAGTTGTGCAAACCTCCAAGATCCTTAATCTCGAATTCTGACATAAGATATGTTTTGATGTCATTCAACTTCTGCAGATTGTTTCCCGCCAAAATTATGTCATCTACGTAAACCAAAAGGTAAGTTTTTATGCTGTTGCTGAAGTCGAAATATATACATTTTTCATTTCCAGACTGCTTAAATCCAAGAGAATTCACAAATTTGTCAAGTTTAGCGTTCCACTCCCGTGGTGCCTGCTTCAATCCATAGAGGGTATTGTGTAACTTACAAAAAAGGTTGCTGTCAGTTACGAAGCCAGGTGGCTGCTTCATATACACCTCTTCAGAAAGGTCTCCATGTAGGAATGCATTTTTCACGTCTAACTGGAAGGCAATTATATCTCCTTTGTTTATAATTGCAAGCAGGGTTCTGACAGAGGTTAAATGGGCTACAGGTGAGTACGTTTAATTGTAGTCAAACCCTTTCTTCTGTGCACAGCCCTTCACCACCAACCTTGCCTTGCACCTGTCAAGCTGTCCATGTTCATCCTGCTTCATCTTAAAGACCCACTTACAGTTGATAGCTCGTTTACCGGATGGCAGCTCTGTAAGGGTCCAGGTCTCATTTTTCTTCAATGAGTACATCTCTTCCTCAACTGCAGCCATCCATTGCTGGGCATCATCTCTACTATGGATGTCATCGAAGGTTTCTGGCAAGTTGTCAATAAATGACTCAGCACCAAGAGCCAGTGTGACATAGTCATTTAGGTACGCTGGTGCAGGGCGAGGTCTCGTGCTCCTACGCAGAGGTTCAAGTTCCTCACCAGGAGTCTCTTCTTCGTCAGAAATTACCTCTGGTTCTCCTCCTGAAGATGGCTCCTCCTGCAATTCCTCAGTAAAAGCTTCATTTGGAGTCGAACTGATGACCTCAATAGCTCGAGAGGGTTTTGAACCAACATCACTGGTTATGAACGAATGTTCATCAAAAATTATATCATGCCCACGTATGACTTTTCATTCGTGTGGACACCACAGCCTGTACCCATTCGGGCAGTAACCAACAAAGTAGCACTTTTTCGAGCGGCTGTCAAGTTTACTTTTAAGAACTTGATTAGGTAATCGAAGATATGCTACACGGCCAAAAACCCTCAATTTTAACATATTAGGCTTTACACCATACCACAGTTCTGCTGGAACCTTGTTTTCAAGAGCTTTAGTAGGCGATCTGTTTATTAGATAGACTGCAGTCATAACAGCCTCCGTCCAGAGTGACTTATCAAGAGAAGAATGAAGGAGTAAACAACATGTTTTCTACATGATGCTACGTCCCATTCTTTCTGCGACACCGTTCTGATGACTGGTATGCCGGATCGTAAACTCTGATTGGATACCTTTCTTTTTTAAATAATCTAGCATTTCCTGCGACACGAATTCACCACCATTATCTGACCTAAAGCGACTTATCTTTAGGTTAAAGTGAGCTGTTGCCATAGCTTCAAATTGTTTGAAGTAGGTAAACACTTCAGACTTTTCCTTTAGAGTGTAAATGACTGTAAAGTGACTATAGTCATCAATAGGGTAAGTATATACCTCTTTTGATCATATGATACGGGCTTAATGTGCCCTACAAGATCACTGTGTATGATCTCCAAAGGGCGCTTAGCTCTAATGCGTGGCTTTGTGTGAGGAAGACGCGTTTGTTTAGCCTGTATACAAGAGTCACATAAATCGGAGATCGATCCTTGATCAACCTTGATTCCATCTACAATTTTACTTAAGTGAACTAAACCGGTTTTGCCAATGTGACCAAGCCTCTTGTGCCACAAATCAGATGATGCTACAATGGAACTAGCAACACCAGCACATGCTTTTTCACGAGGCGAAAGAGACATTGTATACACTTTACCAGATCGAGTGGCAGCAGCAACAAAAATATTGCCTTTCAAAATAGTAGCGTTCCCCTTTTCAAACACAACTTTAAGCCCATTAGCGTCCATTTTACTAACTGAGAGTAAATTAAATTGTAATCCAGGGACAATAAGTACATTGGAAATTTTGACAAAGTTTTGATTACCTTTGTGAGTCACAGACGCGTGTATATCTCCGATCTCTTCGGCACACAACATCGATCCTGATTTAGCAATTTTTATTTTGATAGACTTTGATAGGCGTCTCTTATTTGAGACCAAACTAATATTTTTATCACTGATCATATGTTCAGTGGCGCCAGAGTCAAGCAACCACACTGATCCATCACAACAAGCCATTGACGTTAACACAGTCAAACTAAATTCATCATCACTAGCTTCAGCTACATTTGCTTTACGTATTGAATTATTCTGCTGCTTCTTGCCTTTCAATTTTGGACAGTCCGAACGAAAATGACCAGCTTTATGACAGAAAAAACACTTATTACCAGTAACTTGCTTTGAAATGCTTTGTTTACAATTGGGACAACATTCCGGCCGCGAAGATTTCAATTTTCCGGCCTTCCAATCAGTAACGCTAGAGAATGATTGGCTGCATCCATCGATACCTTCTGCTTGGCGTTTGCTCTGCTCATCAAGTAGGCGCGTTTTTACGAATTCCAGGTTGAGATTATCAGCAGATAATGTTTCTATGGCAGTGACAATTACTTGATATTCAGATGGCATAGTCAAGAGAAGATAGCAGACAACATCTAATTCTTCGAGGTTAGCTCCCGACGATTTAAATTCCCGAATGGTACGATCAAACCTAATAAAATGCAATTCAAGGGTCTCTAAAGAGGGATCAAATTTCATCAAAAACAAGGTTTTGCGTAATAAAAGCTGATTAGCAATACCTTTCCGAGCGTAAGTATTACAAAGCACTTGCCATATATCAAAGGCGGTGTTCTTATCCTTCACACAATCCAAGTGGCTGTCCGAGATTCGTTGTATAATCTGTGACTTACACTTACAATCGGCTTTCCGAAGCTTGTCCAACTCTTTTTCCTTTTCCGCCTTAATTTCAACATTATCACTAGACGCAATTTTCACCAAGTCCCGATAGTCACCTTGAATAAAGGACAACAGATCGACTTCATCTAGAAGAGTTTCTACTCGAAACTTCCAGTTGTCAAAATTAGTGCCGTCAAAAAGCGGAATTCTGTACGTTTTGTCTTCTTCTAAAACCATTATGGCGACGGTGATTGGCAACGGTGTCACAAATAACAAGCAAACACGTAAAGCTCACGCGTATTACGGTGCACACTTGACTTATAGGTTTATCCGTCCTAAAATCCACAATCACAAGCCTGGGCCCATAACCTGTCAGAGTACACAAATTTATAGAAAGATATAACGAGTTTTAGAATTACCAGTACATGCTGTAAATAAGAACATGACTCAACTGTTACACAGGTTCATATGCATGGACACAGATTAGATAAAAAACGAACAACACATCTTACGATGGTACCAACTTAAACTAGAATATCCCTGCATAGAATTACATATTTTAACTAATTGGTAAGGTTTGTATACACAAAGTATGAATGATTATTTAAACTAATCACTACCTTTCTGTACCTGAGATCAAGAAGCATTAAGTGTTTACTAGGTCTAATATTTTTAAGTATGGTTAGCTAAATGCCTAATTTATTTTTATTTTTTATCATCGCATCTTACTACCTGTTCAGGTTTCACGCATAGATGATGGGGTAGGGATGAGAAAGGAAGAATCTTAGAGGTAATCTACCCACATTCGTGTGGAAGATGATTGGTAAACAATTGAGGAAAATCCACCCTCAATAGACACGACTGGGATTCGAACCCCTATTTCTTCGTTAGCACCAAGCCAATCTAACACGTGAGAGATGCCTTAGACCGTTCTACCACTGAAGTGGGTATCGATCCTTAATTTTTTGTCTATATTTGGCACCAATACTTTATATAAGAGAATGCTAGCACAGTTTCACATAAATTTTGGTTTTGTAAGAGCATAATAATGTAAGGTTTGTTCTGGCAGGAAGTTAGCCCACGCTGATACATTTCCTTGGTAGTCAAAAGTATCGGGTTGCCTTCCTGTTGAGAACAGCCTCTAGCTCATATAGCTTCATCCTGTTGACGAGCGAATTCTGGCGATGAATGGACCTTGGACTCGTGAGAACTGGGATAGACTTGTGATGTGTGTGAGAAGAACACACAGAGGTTGTTGTTGGGCAGCGGTGCTGTAAGGATGTGTAGTCGGCTCGCTGAGAGATAATGAACTAGTTAACATGAGTCTAGTCGGTTCACACCGGCTTGAGAGTCGATCCCAGGTCCATAAGTAGTGTCACGGGTTCCGTTATCGTGAGTGTTCCCTCGTCCGCGGGAATTTCGTAATATCGATGTAGTAGCGTAGTAACGGTTTGGAGAAATAAACAGCTCATTGGGATAAACTTGCTAGCCTCATTCCCCACATACCATCAATCCGAACCCCTACCGCTCGGGGTCCATCCTGCCCATGTAACACCCCCTAAGGTGTCCCGGTAGTATAGTAGTAAGGGTTGGCTACCGGCACCCAAATAAAGGGGGAGGTTACAGTTTGTAAAATACATTATAAATAATAAATATCTGGCTTATTGAAACGTACATAATTCATTAATAAATTAAACACCCTTTGGTTTGGACTTGTTTAGTTTAGTGATGACTGGTGTGGGAATGTCTTGTGTGTCAGCCGGAGCGAGGTAACAGATGGGCGTGGCCTAACCAACTCTTGGCTCCACCTCTCTAGAGTTTAGTGTTCCGTCCAGAGATAGCTCTACTACACAGAGAAGGAAAGAATAGAGCCAGAGCCGCTAGGTTAAATGTGTTGCACTCATTTTCGAGGCTTTACTCCTTCAACATTGGGATCGCTAGGTGCGATCCCCAGTGACTACAGCGCAATCAAGGGAGCATTTTTTAAACTCGAATGTACTAGAAGGCAGATAAAAAATAATGAGCTCTTCGAGTTAACCTGTTGGCTGGCGGTCACCAAGCAAGCTTCAGGTAGCACCCTCCCTCGTCTCTAACCCCCCCCCACACCACCGTACCTAAGTAACACAATCCTGCCACACAAATAAGTTTACTTTGACTGCACATTACAAAGAAAACTTGAAACACAACAGTCTTTTTTTTTTTTTAACTAAGGGACTGGCTGTCGACTGCAATTATTTGTTAAGAAAAACTGGGGAGAATTGCAGAGGTTTATAAATATCAATTTATTTAAGATTCAGATGGACATCTCGAGGTTTTGCAAATCTCTCTTCCAAGTAGTTCCATGTATAATCACCTCACCAGAGGTGCA